>JAQFXU010000143.1:0-84437 GCA_034693705.1 Spatulosminthurus flaviceps | reverse complement strand
TTTGTTTATTCTTATACAGTACAGGATATCGGCTATCTCGGGTGCATTCATATCATGGGTGCTTTCAATGTTGCTTATCAGGTCTGTGGGTGCCAAATCCATGCCAATTGTCAGCAGGGGGATGAAGGTGCAGGTGTGTTGCTCCTTTATAATATTCGACTGAAGTGGAATCCTTTTAATTAATTATATAGCAGTAGATATATAATAAAATACTATTTAAGCAGATTTCAAAGCTTTAAGATTAACAAAGCATAATAGTCAGGGAAAAAATTAATTTTAAATTACATGAGGATTTCCTTGCCTATAAGATCCGACTAAATTACGTTATTATACAAATACAAAACGACTCCTCTTCTTTATTTAGTGTGTTTCAATCTTGTAAATACATACAATAATATTTAATTCTATTTAAATTATATAATAACAGCACTCACGCATCATCACATACTCTCGTGTCCTCATCTTCTCCATCAACAACTTTTAATACATAAACTACCGTGCTAAAAATAATAATTAAAAGTTTGATGACAAACAAACACTAATTAAGCATTTTAATTTATTTAACTTATTTATGGAGAGTAGGGGGATTGTAGCTTATAACTTTTTCAAATCAAGCAATCAAGGATTATCTATATTTTAATATATTTGAGTTGAATTTATCAGGATAATAGCTGTCGTTGTTGTTGTGGTTGTTATAATTTGAAGGGAAGTCCCTTGTTAGTTTGTCAATTTACGTCGAAATATTTTGGATTATTTTTGTAAGGAGGTGAGGGAAATCATGGGAATGTGACTTTTTCTCTTGAAGATTTTTCGACTTTGTAGCTATGATAATAGTTTGTTGGCAATCGTTGGCATCTCTATCGGTGTATGAAAAAAGAAGCCTGTGAATTATTTAAATATTGAGTAGAAGGCTATTCTTTTGTGTAGATATAACACTCTTGAGGATAGTTATTTATAACTTGATTTGGTGTATGCATTTAAGTGTAGGTATAGATAAGTAAACTACAGAAGTTACCAAGTACGAGACAAAATGTATGTGTGTATAGTTGTTGTGTTCCCAAGATTTTGCGTCTGATTCGCTAAAGTTCTGTAAATGTGGAATGTATGTATGTAATTGGTTAGAGAGGGATTAGTGACCTTTTTTAAGTGACTTTAATTGTGTGTGTATGTGTAACAAATAAGTCTTACATAAATGATATTATTGTGTGGTTTATAAAAAAAAATACCTCGAGAATATTTAGTTAGTTTTTTTTTCAGTCGAGACTGATAATAAAGGATATAGAAGGAGTATAAATTTGGTGTGAGTTTTAATGTTTGATTTGATGTACTGAAGGTTAAAAGTAGCTAGGGGGTAAGAGATAACGTTTGTAAAACAAATATTATAGAGGTAATCTGTAATCTTGTATAGTCTCTGGGTTTTGAGTTGGTGTAACAAGATTTTTGTGTGTCGTTTATTATATACGCGTTGAAAAATTAAGAGGGACAGAGGTTAAAGTTTCTGCAGTTATTTTGTGATTCTGTGTGTGACCAGTTGCTGCCATTTGATCACTGCTTCCCTCGTGTCTCTACTGAAACAAGAAGGGGTGTTATTTAATTATTATTGAAGAAATATAGTTGTAATTGTAAGGCGTAGATATTTAAAAGAGAAT
Source organism: Spatulosminthurus flaviceps (assembly GCA_034693705.1). Classification (NCBI taxonomy): domain Eukaryota; kingdom Metazoa; phylum Arthropoda; class Collembola; order Symphypleona; family Sminthuridae; genus Spatulosminthurus; species Spatulosminthurus flaviceps. The sequence continues at coordinate 82,788 of JAQFXU010000143.1, read as the reverse complement.
TTCTTGACGATGTTAACTTTGCCTAAGAAGCTCCGGAAAGATTCTCAAGAGCATAATAATAATGTCCCTGTGAAAAAAGTCTCAATTCGGGACCGTCTCCTGGTGAAAGAAGTAAGTTTTTTAGTTGGCTGTTCAAACTTTTATGGTGTTTAAGGTGTTTTGTATAGTAATTACTAATTACTAAGATTTGATAGAAGTTACTTTAAATTGAGAATTTGGGGATAATTATTACAATAAGAAAATGTTTATATTTTGAAGCAGTCGAGGTGTATTTGAGCTTGGCGTTCTTCTGGAGTTGGGATTTTTGAAATTGAGTATTAGTAAATGGGACGGCGGAGAGGAAGTGTAGAAAGTAATTATTTTTTTAGGGTTTTGGATTTTAGGAAACATAATATTTTGAGCTCGAATGATGTAAGGGCGTTTGAAGAAAGAGAAGATGAGTTTTTGGATTATTTATTTAATTCGGCGAGATTAAGGATTCTTTGGTTTAGGTAAAGGCTTGTATAGTGCCGTAATGGGTGGGAGGAAGTTGATATTTACTGTGATGTAAAATAATGAGTTTCATGTTGAGATTGTATTTTATTTTTGCAGGTTCAGGAATTGCAGGCAGCTCTGCCATCAACGTGTAGATTGCATTTCGAGGATAATGACAAGTTACATGATTTCAAAGTTACAATTTCTCCAGAGGAAGGTCACTGGAAGGGGGGATCCTTCCAATTTCACATTATCGTAACCGATGATTACAACTTTGCGGTAAGTTTAACTAACTAGTGTAGTTATTTTGTAGCAGTTTGACGAATTGCGGATGCAGCTGAACCATAATGAACTTTAATTGGAAATTTAGTAGACGGTAGTGGTCGTTTCAAGCTGGGATGCTGCAAAAAATGCTGTTTGGGATTCTTGTGTCCTTGTGTGTGTTTTATAACGAATTTATTTTTGATGTTATTTAGCCTCCTGTGGTTAAATGTAATACAAAACTATGGCATCCTAATATAAACGAAGACGGCGCAGTATGCCTATCCCTTCTTCGCCAGTCTTCAATTGATGACCTCGGTTGGGCACCTACTAGGCGTTTGAAGGACGTTGTTTGGGGACTTAATTCTTTATTTACCGTGAGTTTCTTAACGTGTAACTTTGAAAAACCGTAGTATTTAGGCGGTAAGCGCAACTTGTTAAGTATGCTCCGTTGAAAACTTATGGAACGTATGAACCATTTTCATCTGTACGTTCTATTAATTTTGTACAGGACATACGTAAAAAGTTACGCTAACTGCATGTTATATACTATTTATTATAATGCTGCTAAGTATTTCATGGATAATTATGGTAAGCTCTTGAAAGGGAGGTGCGTGCATTTGCTGTCATGTGTTGTTTGTTTGGTTGACAGGATCTCTTGAATTTTGAAGACCCTTTAAATGGTGAAGCTGCCGAGCAATATCAAAAAGACCCATCAGCTTTTCAGCGAAAGGTTAATGACTACATACATCGATACTGTCCCTCAAATCAAAGAAGTCAACGAAGATAACTACGTAATTATTATTGTTTCAGTGTTGTACTCGCAGTGTTTTATAAGCTATACAAATAAGTTCAGTAATGACAAAACCAATAAATAACTTTCTTGTGAATTTTCAGTTCTAATGTTGCGATTATGACACCATTTCTGTCATTTTATGCCCTTAATTTTTTAATCTTGCCACTAAGTGTACATGTAATGAAGTAATGTTTTCAGTGTCATTGAATCTCCGCAAAAAATGCATTTTTTGTAAATAAATTATTAATGACGAACTTGATAACATATCACTTTTGGTGAGAAGTGAGAGTTTTTAATTCACTAATATGAATATTTTTGAATCAAATAACATAAATTATAAACATTACTACTACAATATGCTAAGATACTTCCGTGAGTTGGCTAAATTAACATCTGCTTATTTATTCTTAGTTCAATACATCTTAATACAAGACAGGTAGTACAACTTAGAGACTAACAGTTAAATTATCCATTTCACAATATGTCATTCTTTAAATACAAACTCACGATCTTCACCTGCAATTTAATTCGATCGCCTTCTACCATTACATTTACTTATAACTATTAACAAATGATTCAAATTATAAATCTGAGGTTGTTTTGTTGGATGAGACAAAAATACATCACAATTGAAAACGGCTATTTCAACCAGTGTTGCGTAGCATGCAATACTCCCAACTGGTAAGAACATGCATAATTATTACAATAAATTAATCGTGCTCATCAATTTAAATAGCTAGTCAGAAAACGGGGGTTAGTCAAAGCGGAAATGTTTATCTGCCATGTCTATGGCCCATCGGAATTTTGCTCGTTGGGTTTTATTGTAAACTTTCTCAACGGGAACATCGTGTTTCTTGCACCTGAAGTACCCAAAATATATTAATTTAGGTCAAGATACACAGACAGTTTCAGTTATTACCCATGACCTGAAGAAGGTTACAAAATCAAGGATAAAGATGCTTACCAAGAAACCGTGATACGCGGATCCAAATAATTCAACTTAGATGTTCCAAGAGCAATTTCTTTCCCTTCTTCCTTATCTGTTTTTTGGAGTTCCAATTTCTCCAGCTGTCCCTGAAGTCTTTGCAAAGCTGCTTGCTTCTTCTCTTGATCTCTGCAAATTAAAATTAATACAATTTACGTTCCGTATTGAAAATAATAACACAACCATGAATTCATAAAATATCTTACTTCCTCGGCAAGTCTTTAATTTCTTTCTTTATTTTCTTGATTTCATCTTTCTTAGCTTGAATTTTATTCATGAGGTTTTCCATTGATTTCTCATGAGATTTGGGAACAGCCCTTTGATGGTTACACAGAATAGCTACTGCACGGTTTGCTCGATTGTATGAAAGAATTTTTTCAGCTACAGTTCCGTTTTTAGGTGTCAATTCATCCAGTTGTTGTTGCAATGTATGTGATGCGTTGTAAGTACGGAATACTTTCGCCGTTAACCCTTCCATGAGCTCACTCAAGTGTTTATTTAAAATCAAAGTCTGAAATTCAGAAACATTGTTGAAATACCAGAATCATCATCTATTCATACGCTCAACTAATTTTCCGTACCAAAGCCAAATCAGTTTTATGCAAACTAAATTTGGTAATACTTTGAAGAACTTACATTTAAACGGTCAAACAGGTCATCCCCAGGTTTTTTGTTATCCATAAAAATTTTCAAGTTCTTATATACACGCTTCTCAACCGGAACCTCATTATAATAGCGTATAGAATCTTTACCCAGGAAATCAAAAACAACCACGTTCTCTTTCCCATCTTTTTCGTCATGAAGCTGAATGTGCTCGAATCGTAGAGAACAACAACCAACCGTATCGGCTTGATCTTCGTCTTTTTCGTTACCAGCTCGAAGAGCCAGCTATACAACATCAAACAATGGGATTAAGTTCACATCAACAGCTCTTAATCAACAGTTTTTAAATTACCATGAAGTTGAAGCCAGTTTGTTACCTTGTCAATGAAATACAGAGCAACAGCACGCTGTCTGACTCGCATTTCTTTAGACTTGAAGTCGTTTTTGTAATTCTCCCGAATCTTGTCAATATGTTTTGCCAACTCACGTGCTTTTTCGTACTTCATCCAATCTTTTTCACCTTTAAGGCGTGATGTAGGATTTAACATTACATATTTTGACTGCCCCTATATGAATCAAAAGTAGGAAATTAGCACCCGTATTGCGCATATATTCAACACTGTCCTGATTTGCTGATGTCACACCTGAACATTCTCGACCCAGCATGCCAACCATGTCACTGTGTTGTCGTGTTTTACTTCCTTCCATTTATGCCCTTCGGGTGGAACAGGAACCTTAGAATTTTTGCTACAATTAATAGTAACATCTTCTGGAACAACTCGACGTTTAAGCATTCCCATCTTTGGATGATCTCCGCGTCCTCTAAATAATCCAGGAGGTTCTATCCTGAAGTTACCGATTTTCTCTTTGTGTCCATCCAGCGTGCACGTTCCGTATTCTTTTAGAATCGCTTCATTCTCGTCTTTAATTTTTAGCTTTTCTTCTTTACTCATAGCTTTTCGTTCTTCACTTTTCTGCTTGTAGTACTCATTGATATCTCTAAAGTCACATTTGCTTAGATCTGTAATAACTTCACGTTCCGCCTTTGTCATGACTTTTCGCCAATCCTGTTAAAACGTGATTTTATATATTAACTATTTATCATTACAGTATACTTAAATTTAAACAAGTTCTTCATTTAATCAGTTCTGCTATAAATCAAACAACGACTTAAAAAGTCACCTTGAAGAAGTTTGTATTAAATTTCTCCTTTGAGGTGTATTCATGCTCAATAAAACGTGAATAAAAGCCAGCAACTTCCTCGGCGTCTTGTGAAAGCTTCATAACTTTTCCATTATAACGGAACGGCACACCCTTCGGGAGAGGTTCGTAAGGGGGAGCAAAAACCGGTCCTTTATGTTCCAGGAAATTCCATTTCACTCCATCTTCTCTTGGAGCTTCTTCCCACCACTTCCAAATCTATGCAAACATAATAAGAAATACAATAATTACGCAACAATGCACGAGCCGAAAATATGAATCATTATGTCCCAAATACGACCCACGTCAATGCTTGTGTATTGAAAATCCGCACTTACTTCTTGCTCTTCTTCAGCCGCTTTGCGACCCTTTTTGGTCGGTGATGCATTTTTGGATGCAGAAGAGTTTTTGCTGCCGGTAGATGCCCGAGGTTTACTCTTAGGTTTCTTTTTGTAATCCTCATCACTATCATCACTTGACCTTGCCCGCTTTTTTCCCTTTGTGCTTTCAGTCTTGACTTTCTTTCTTTGTATTAACGGCTTATCGTCGTCATCATCTGAATCCGATTGTGGTTTCCGTTTCTTTGAAGAAGACTTGTTCGAAGTTTTCTTCCGATCAATCTACATTATTATCCGAAATATTAATGCATGCCACTTTTGTAACTGCAAATTTAACAAAAACTCGGGCATTCAAGTGTCTACAGCCAACAGATTTTTATATAACAATCCGGTAAGCATTCCTGTAGACTTTACAAACTTCTATGTCACTGCACTGAATGCAAACTATGTTTATACATGCACTGCCAGCATTTATTTTGCAAGCCAAACTTCATCGAGCACTACTAAGAAAAAGCAAAATCAAATACAATCTTGTCGATCTACACAGTACCGTCTTAAAACTAAATTAATATTCTTGATTCATACTAGGCACGCACACAACTATTAAGCGATTGTTAATAAACTCTGAAAACATTGCGAAGAATAAAAGACAATGAGCCATTCATATAACTGCGCGATTCACACAGCAATTAATGCATTTCCAAGAGAGTTAGCTGAATAACTAATTTGTGATTATCAGAAAAATACGCAGAACAATGCATCAAATATTCATGGTCAACGACCAATGCGTGTACATTTCTAAAATGTTCACCAGCTGTCTATTCCTGCAGGTGCAACGCTATCATACGTCAGTAGATTTTAATAATCCATTTGGTCAACTTTTATAGTTGAGCAAACAGGCGAAGCAACTGTATCAATTTCATTAATGGCATTCACTGTGAAATAGCTTCATAACGAAACCAACTTCTCAGCACCATAAGGGAAAATCATCTGAAGTAAATGAATTCCTTCAGGTGTACTGAAAATAGTATTTAACTAACACTACTAGGTAGCTGCGCCACTAAAAATATACGAATACACCACAAAAAATCCTATTAATATCCGATGAACATGATAAATTAGATACGATGGAGAGCACTTTTAACTGATTAGTTATTAACAGGCAACATTCAATTCATGCAAAAAATCCTACGTGATTCTGACCAGCCGTTCGGTGGCGTTCCAATGAGCTTCCAGAAGCATCCGAATCAACATTGCTTGCATCTTCATCTTCAAGGCTGCCAATGCTACTGCTGCTGCTAAAACTATTTACTGCGCCATATTTACTAGCGCGACTTTTAAAAGCCTGAAAAATAAGCATTAAGCAAAACAAAATACAGCATGATTTCATTAAAGATGAATCAAACTAAAACCACTCAATAACACCATTCCAAAAACCCAGGCTACAGCGTACTTCACACGACACAAATTAGTGCATTCCAAATTCCAGAAAGGAAACAACATTGAGTCAACACTAACCAAAGGAATATCATCCTCGTCGGAATCTTCTTTTTTCACCGACTGAGAGTCATTTCTACTTGAAGTCATGGAGGTTGTCGGCAGTCCTTTCCGTCGTCCCTTCGGGAAAAAGATAATGCTTATGCTTATACTTCAAATAACGTGAGCAAAACATCATCCTAAATCCGACAGGAACTTACCAATGGGACGTCGTCGTCATCCGACTCGTAAGATGCCATGGATACAGTTGAATGTTCAATTTTTAGAGGGGTTCCGGGATCTGGTTTAATAACAGGTTCTACCTTCGTTTCCATTTCTCTAGGTTTTTCAGACGAACTTGACTTCTTTTCTTTACGATCACGTTCTTTATCCCTATCTCTGTCGCGATCTTTCTCCCGGTGCTTCTCTTTGTGCTTACTAAAACGATATAGATAATATATAATATTCTATGTAATATTGTCATTTCCATAAAATAATTAAGTTATACTACCACGAAAATAAAATTAATACTGCTACGAAAAAGCTATTCCTACTCCCTAACATATGGAATTCAAAAAGTTAATATATTGAACCGCTTGTCTCAATTGGAGAATTTATCCTCATAAATATTTACGTTTTTTGGAAATTGGCGTCCGTAACTATAGAAATTGGAAAAATTTCTTCAGCTTGAATTTCAATTCTGCAATAATTATATTATTTTAGCAAAAAAGCCGTAGATGAGTAAGCACAATCTCCATGCGTGAGATACTGAATTGAAATGATTCAAGTCATGCAGTTGATGAACTCGTGCAGCCCATCTTCAACGTGGAATACAATGAGCATGAATGGTTGCACACGATATAATGTCATTATAGAATTGAAAGCTAATTACCCATCCATAACATTTGTTCGGGGAATTTTGTTAATTGCTGTTACATGTTGTCTAAATACAGGGAATGTGATCGTAATGCAACCACCCCACAAGAACAAAACGTAGCAAGAATGCTTACCTCTTGTGATGTTTTGAGTCCTTCGAACTGTCTCTGTCCTTCGTGGAATTAATGTTACCATCGGATCTTGACTTTTCATCTTTAATTTTTTCATATTTGCTCCTATCTTTTTCAGGACTGGTATTATTGTTGGATGATTTATGCGATTTATCCTTTTCACGATCACGATCTTTGTTACGATCTCTATCCTATAATAATAAAAGGAACAGTTATAGCAGTCATAAAATAGGGCTACTAATTAAATTTTGTAATAGTTCAAACATACCACACTAAAATCATAAGAATATTTAATAAACCTTTACCTTGTCATGCTTATGAGATTTATGCTTATGCCTGTCTTTGTCCTTGTGCTTGTCTTTATGTTTATCTTTGTGCTTTTTCTCGGAGTACCCATTGTAAACTTCCCCATTCTTACTGCCGTCTTGCGAATACGATGACGAACCGTTAAGATGCTTTGTCGAGCTTTCTACGCTAAACGAATCCATTATGCTTTTCTGGAATAGTAAAAATCAAAATAAATTCAATACATGAAAACTACCACGCAAAATGTTAATAAGCCCAAATTCGCTTGCAGCAAATACCGCCAGTACCGCTAGTAAAATACCTGGCACGCTTCACAATTGCCATTTACAGATTTTTAAACTCTGATGGTGATTCCCTAAAAAGTTTCTAATAAATAGCAACAGCTTGCTAAATTCCTTCTGGGCAACCACCAAACCTACCTTACTAAGTTCCACATTTCACCCACACTACCAACTCAACCAGAAACCACCACGCACACTTTTATACTACACAAGAGATATTCAGAATCTAAACACCTTCCCCTTCCTAACTTACTGCTGAAACAGGTGTAGACATTACTCAAGTGACTCATGTATTGCCTCCAACACTAAAAACTTTGGCCTAGGACAACACTTCGAAAATAACTAGCCCTAAATCCACAATGCATACACATTTATATTGTCATGCTCGAACAAAATATTACTGAAATCCTTGAATCCTCTTATCCTTTCACCTTCCATGTTACAAACTGTCTATAACAAGTCCCATATTATTAAAAATAGGTCTAAATACAGTACCTTCACCCCCAAAACCATTAAAAATTATAGTGCGATGACCAGGCCAAACTATAACGTCTCACAAGACATCTCGTGGGACCTACCTCTTCTACAGCAACTATCCAACCTTGTCAATTCACCGGCTGCCGCCAACAGAATTAAAAACGGCACCGTGCTTGCGGCTAATTGGGACTCACTAAAATCCCAATAATTACCAATCTACATTCATATAACTTTCAATGATTATTAAGTGTAACGTGTAAACTGCACCAAATGACTACAAAACACAGTACTACGTAATGACGCTCTGCATCTCCCCCTCGCTTGCCATTCATTACTAAACTAATGTGACCAAGCGTGTTTTCTAACAACCTACACTCTAGTAACACGTACATACCAATCATCTGGTCCTGCAAAAGCCGATATCGCATGGCACACAGTTTATACATTACTCCTCAAATAACCACGACACCACGCAAAATGACAAATCTCCTTTTCTTTTCCCATTCATGCTCTCAAGTTTCTGTTAACATCTGACATAATCCAATACTCCTAACTATCTCAATCTCGAAAAAGGCCCATACCATCCGATCTACCGATACTCTGTCAATCTCCCCAAAATTACCAACTCGATCCCTACGAACTTATGTGAGGAAGAGACAGCGTGGTTACCTAAAACACTATAAAAGGTAAAGCCCCAAACAGTCACACATACGCGATATTCATATCTCAATACAAAAGGGATCAATAACCTGAGCATTTGTCTTGCACTAAGATATATGTAACAAACCAACGGAATTTCACCGACACGGAATAAATCTATTAGCATCTTTCTCTCTCTCTCTCTTTATATTTCTCTCTATCAACAAAAATGCTCTCTAAAAAAGTTTGTCCTCAGCAAAATTCCTACATCGAACAACTCAACTTAGAAACTTCTACATCCCAACACTACTCTCTTCACCAACTCGTCACCACCACCAGCTCATCATATCACTTTCAATATATACTCGAACTCATAGAAAAAGGTTTGATACCATCACTGCAAAAAAAAAAAATTACGCCGAGGCACTCACACACTAACAAGGTAGCAATGCTCTTCAGCTGAGCGAGATACTATTCTTATATATCCTCACACCAACCCTCAAAAACTCACGGTGTTTTACAAAACCGTTTTGCAGATCCAAATAATTGACGTCAAGAACAAACAAAAGCTCTAGAGTCGAAAAAGTAAATGCTCTTCACAAATGGCAAGAATGGAGTCGGTCTAGACACGTTGATGGAACCAAAAGATGTGATCTGTCTGGATCATCTTCCATATATACGCGAGGAACAGGAAAGAATAGATATGAAAAACAGCGTTGGAGACAAGAGTCCCTGTGTGAACCACCACATCACACACACACAATAAACTTTTTAAAGAGTAAAAGGCGAGAGAGACTGACTGCTTCGGCAAAGACTTATAAGCTTCAGCAAGCTCCTCTACAATATTTGCTGTGTATGAGAACTTAGAAAATTTTTCCTCTTCACTCTCTCTCTCTCTCTCACTTTACAGCATCTCCGCCATGTCAGGACTTAGAAAATTTACGCTTCTCTCCAATGCAATGGCTCACCATACCACCACCACCACCACTCTCTGTGTACTTGTTATACGTTGCCCAGCAAAAACTTCAGAGTTCCTACAACAGTTAACTTGAAAACACTTGAATTTCTACGGTTAACAACACTTGTCTCAAGATTCTAAACCAGCCAATTTACTTACCTCGATATGAAGGATCCGACCAAATTAATAATTCGTCCGACTTTTTACAATTAACCTGAAATTTCGACAGATCAAAATCACGGAATCACCTCTCTCCTCTCTATGTCTCTCACTCCTGTCCTGGAATATCCTTCTAGTATGTTGTAAAAGTGGTAACGGATTTTTTAGTACTCACACATATATACAGCACTTACGTTTCTGTTCCTAGTTATATATACGTGTAAAACATTTGTATACATATATCGCGAGGGTCTCTCTCTGCTATCCTTTACTATTGCTGCTGTTGCTGCTTCAGCATTTCAGACTTTTCAGAGGGGCTGGAGTCGCTCATCCTGACATCGGGGGCTTGTCAACAGCACACACACCGGTCCATTGGGCGGCACTCTTGATTATCAACACTACTGCTCTCTATTAACTTTGATCTCTACTACACTCTTCCTCATCTTCAATATTACACAATCATTCTAGATGGCTGTCCTTGTTCCCTTTGCGAACTTTAGAATTGGATCCAATGCTTTACCAAAAGAGCTCTTATATTTCCTCGTATTTGCTATATATAATATGGAGATGGTGTAGAAAGCATCTTTGGAGGAAACTGGAATACCCGGATTGAAAAAATCTTTGTTCCCTGCCCCATGCTCACTTCACTTGGTGTAGGCTGGGATATGACTTGAAAAAGTTGTAAAAGTTGGGTTGGAACTGTTGGAAATATTTTGGGATTCTTTGTATGTATAAGTACATAGTTACTTGCAAGAAATTAGGGGAAAAGGTTGGAAAAACTTCATTGCAAAATTATAAATTATGTATACCTTTAATGGTGGTTGTAATAACAGTTAGTTATTTCTCAAGCTCTAAGGGTTAAGTGCGAGAGAGAAATATAGAGTCATAAATATTGAGATAAGGCAGTGTGCTTATAAAAACAATCGATTGGGGTATTTAGGCTATACCTAATGATTGTCAATGAGATGGGGATAATATGTTGAAGATGCGGAGTTTGTTTGAAGAGAATAGTTTTATGAGCGGTGGATTTGCTTTTTTGTAATTCAATTGTATTATGAATATGTATTTAATGTTAATGCTGGAATCGTAATGTTTACTTTACTTCTTACTTCGTATATGTTTATAAAAATGGATTGCATATGGAGGCTGAGTTTTTGTTATTTACTGTTACTATTGTAGAATAATGAAATCTGTTCTGTATCATATTGCAATGAAATTGTTTTGATGAGATAGATATTAGAGAGTTTGGAAACAATTCTTGCATCTTCTTTAAACTCACAAATTATGCAATTATTGCTGCAATATTATAATTTAATTCCGTAGGTATAGGGTATAATTTATTTCCTTAGCAGTGGGAAAGAGAAGTTCAATGAGAGTCATATGAAAAATTTTAAGAGACACAGTAACGTTTATCAATTTAGTGGCTTGTTAAGAGGTTTTATTCGGAGATCTACACATGTAGAATATGATGACAGGATAGGGAACGAGCATTTATACATATGTATGCGAATTTTTGAGATGTAGAATTGACGGAATTTAGATTTATATACTTTAACATGCAATCGAATACGGTGGGATATTATGCTTCTTCGTGCAAGAAACGTTTTTTAAAGGTTTTTAAAGTGCGGAGATTAATGGAAAATATTGAGATTTTGGATACAGAAGCTTGGATTTTATGATTGTGTGTTTATGAGAAGTAAGTAAGAGCTGGAAATAATTCGGAAATGTTGTGACATAGGATTTGGTATTTAAGTTCCAGCTATGCCGTTTGGTGCTTTTGTTAGTTTTTATGAGCTTTAGCAAGGAGGCAGTTTGAGTAGATTTTATGACCTAATATATTGGATGGTGATACGAGGCTCAATGAAGATTCTGAGGAAAGAAGAAAAATAAATTTGAAATCGTTTCATTTCGAAGAATCATGTTTGAGGTTGCGGGTGCAGTGACGTAAATAATAATAATATTACTAGGGATGTTAACTTTTTTATGATAGCAATGGCAAATGATTGTTAAGCGGATTCCTACTGTTCTCTGCATGTGACAAAATGAATCTATTGTTCCGTTGTTTTTGAAGATGATTTCTCAATAAGAAATTTTTCTTTGGATTTATAGTGATTTAAGACTGGGATTTTATGAATTCATGAATCCTTCAAATGCCAATGTAATGGGAACTTTGAGAATCAGGCTTCGAAGGATTCACAAGGAGAGGGGACAAGTAATAACGACTGGCAGAGTTGACTGTTAAACATTGTTAATGAGTACATGTGATAACTATCTAAGGAGGAAAATATCGAGAGCGAAAACTAGTTTATTTTGTAAACATGTTCAGGGACACATCAATAATAATATCGCATGATTTCTTCCTACTCTATGACTCCTTCGATGATTCCTCCCATGAAATACAGAGTACACTAATGTATAAGGTTTATGGGAGATGCTAAGAAAAATTGCCGTTGTTGTGATGGGGAATGAAAATAATATTGGATCTATATTGTTTGGTAGGAACTGGGTATGCCATTATGCCAATTCTTATTATTTTCAAACATGAGGTCATCTTGAGCTAATAATTATAGGTTTAGTATTGTGGTATTTAAATCGTTGGTGATTCGGAGCTTGGTAGCAGCGACCTGCTACGTCTTGATTTCTCTCCAAGGAAGAATGAATTCATGCTTCTCGACATTTAATAAACTTGTTCTAGTTAGTTACCCATTGTGAGTTTATTTCAAATCCAAAATAAAATCCTTTCTGTGACTTTCAATACAATATCATTTGAATTCAGAAATGAATCAGTTCAGTTCACCATAGGTTTTTAGAAAGCTCAGCCTAAAGACTATGAATAAGCACTTTTTTATTGACGCTAAACCTATTACTTACAAAGACAACTAATCTACGTAAGCTCCAGCTTCTTAGGCAATGCAATTTATTTAGGAGCGATGTTTTTCTAGCTCCTGCTATTTAGCATTTTTGGCTTTGATGCTATTCCTTGAAAATCCTATACTTTGCCAATAACAGGATAACTATTGATATTAAATCATCAATATTAATCATTGATAATATTGATGAATGCTTTAAACTGGCCAGAATAAAAACAGCATCAGCTTGTAATATGTTTTACCCAGAATATACACTTTGGAAATAATTCCCAAATTAACAGTTAGAGGCAGAAATGAGAAAATTTTGGAGGCAAATGTATCAAGTTAAAATGTTGGTAGAAGCTGTTTATTCGATCCCGTGAAAATGATTTATTTACTAGACGCTATTATTATGTAGGGGAGTTTTTACAGTAAAGACTCAATTGAGGAATATAGAAATTGCTATATTTGGAAAGAAAAGTCGTTAATACTTCTGAATGCAATTATAGATGTCTTGAGCCGTTGGAGTAGAAATGGACAGGTTGAAATAGTGTGCAAATCTCTGCTTTTTCTTTCCAGCTAAATCTACGTGTATCTGAGTCAAACGTGTACATATTATGATAAATAGTAATAAGTACCAGAAAAGGACAGGAAAAACATTGCATTAAATATTGATACTTTTCCTTTTGCTGTCAGCAATTTTTTTTGAAGGAGAATCGAAGAACGCAGAAAGGATAATGAGAAGTAGTAATTTCCCTTGTGGTGTGGTAAAAGATATAGTTTGGAAGTTCCTATGGTTTTCAGTTGTAAATTTTAGCTTGGGTTTTGACACAATATATGAAACTAGAGTGGCCTAGATTACGAGGAACGAGACATCAGCATCGCTACGATGGAAGGAAAAGTTTAGCTTGGCAAGTTCATAGCCATGTATATGAATTCGGGAAATCGAATTCAAAGCATTACAGTGTATTCCGTCATCGTCACGACAGAGTAGGAAAATGTATGAAGAGGCTCTCCCAGTTGTCAGCAGAGTCGTATCGTCCAGAGTTGCTAGGAATGACCAAAACTGTAATAGCTCAGAGCAGAGCAGCGGTGCAGACACAGAAAAGTTTATTGGTACCTGTACTGATACAACACACACACATATTATTGATACTCACCAGGAGCCGTCTTCCATCTTAATAGTGGAGGAAGTGGGCAAAAATCAATGAATGAAGTAGGACGGTTGCATGTATGCTCTGCTCACTCAGACGACGGTACATGCAAAGTGGATGTCCATGTGGTATGTGTGTGTGTGTGTGTATGTGAGCCCGAATCGGATGATTTTTTCATGTTAAGCGTACACAAAACTCTCGGGATGATTTATCTGGCTTCCAAGATGTTGACTTGAGCTCTTATAATTTGGTCGTGTCATGTTCATGTCTACATAGGATTGCAAGTCAATGTGAGATTTTATAGTAAATCTCATCAGACTCGGTTTTATGTAGAACTCTCTCTATGTATAGATATAGATCCCATAGTAACTGTCGGACATGCATACGTAAATCACCCTTGTTTCTATTCTAATTTTCTACCGCACTATGCTATATGGGTCCTAATGCCAAACGACACTTTTTGGACGCGAAGATCCTCTCTAGTTTGTTCCTTTCTTTTACATTGAACTAGTCATTAGAATGGCTTCCCCCGACTTTCATCACGAAGTCTCTCGTGTCTCATAGTTTTCCCAACCCAATCGCAGCAGACACACACGTATAGATTCATTAATATATGATCAAATTCTCCTTTGCTACTTCTGACTCTTCTCAAAGATACAAAGATAGTAATAAGCTACTATACATGCGGGGCTTAAATGTACTCCCATCTAGGCTATACACACACATCAAGAGTCAATACGTATAGAAATTTACATATGGACTTTCCGAGTGGCAGCAGAGACCAAAAACTGAAAGTTTTCATTCTCTCCGGCTTTACAACCCTCGCGAAGTCGCTCATTCTGCCCATATCAATTTATTCCCACTATTTTCTCTCCTTTTCCTACTCTCACGGACACACTCACAGCACCCGTATCTTATACATGTGCATGGCCACGGGATACCTTCAGACTTCCAAGGGTTTGTCATGTACATATTGCATTTCTACTACCACATGCCATCTATACACTATATGCAGTTCAGCCAAAATCTTATTACTTTCTAATAGTCTACTTCAGCCCATACAAGAGAAGCATATTACTCCGAAAGAAAATTCCTTGCTTTTTGAATGTTTCATCAGTCCTAAATGGAATCTCCTACTCTCTCATACCTCATTTACATCAAACTTCAAGTATCATTGCATTTTAGAACACAATGGTCAATGCAATGGTAAAAATACGTTTATATACTCTATGAATTTACTATATACAATTTCAACATTTGTCTGCTGCTCCAAAATTCCCTAATTGCCCTATTCCTTAAAGATTACCTAAAATTTCCATTTTTTAATTTCCTCAAGCCTTAGGATTCAGACCTTCCCTTCTTTTGTTCTTTGAGTCTGTACCCAAAGGAGCATTATCTTTAGAATTTCGTATGTACATACTACTGTAAATTATTACCATAATTGCCTTTAAAAGTTAATTTTCCAATGGTATGTTACTCAGGGGAAAGGATAGTCCTGAAGAATATTTTTCTTCGTAAATGAAATGAAGAACTAAGTTTAACTGCTGCCTACGTCTCCTTCGTGACAACTGACGGCTTATAATCCGTAAGTAGCTAAGGCTTAAGGATCATTTCAAAAACTTAACTGTGTGACTATATTCACTACATATCTCGTTAGAGTACTTAGAACAGTTCTTCCCTTGCTCTTCCCAATGGGAAGAATTCTCATATCTTAACCTGACAATCAAGGACTCATTTCCAGCAAGTAATAAATTTACGCGAAGACCCAACAATCTGAACAATCAACGTAGGTGTCTAAAAGTGAACAGCATGGGAGATAGTGGGGAACATGTCTACATATTATCATTGCAACCACAGTTATTCACAACTTCTTAGCTCCTCCGCCAAAGATTTCTAGTATAAAGCTGACACGTACGCTCAGCATGTTCAAACAATGCTCATATAATGTTTCTCTAATATTATCATCCTAGCTCCTAATACAGTTGTAAATTCAATTACTTACCTGCTTCCACAGCATATAACTAATGCTAACTAATCGCTGTAGGCTGGAAAAGTATTGAACGTGTGCCTCTCATA
This sequence comes from Spatulosminthurus flaviceps, assembly GCA_034693705.1. Classification (NCBI taxonomy): domain Eukaryota; kingdom Metazoa; phylum Arthropoda; class Collembola; order Symphypleona; family Sminthuridae; genus Spatulosminthurus; species Spatulosminthurus flaviceps. The sequence continues at coordinate 66,749 of JAQFXU010000143.1, read as the reverse complement.
TTATAGGATCACACTGAATTACATGCAGTTTAAAGCTGTGAGTATTGATCAGACCTAATGAAATATTTCACACATGAATTTAAGTAAAGTTATAAATTGCAAGTTGTAATTGTGTACTTGAAACCCATGTAGAAAGAACATAAATAAATTGAGTCGGACTATGTACATACTACCATTGTTACGCTCACTGATTCCTTTTGAATAATTGTCATGGTATGTGTAATTATGAATAAAATTCCATTTGAGTACAGGAGCTTCATTTCATAAACAGAGCCAATGGTGAGAAAATGAACGTGAAACTATGAATGAAAAAATGGGTAAAATTTCTTCAAAACATAGTATCCTATAGAGAACCCTTATACAGGATTAAAATAGTTTTTTAATAGCATATGCATAGTACCATATTGTTCTGACCCTTAAAGAGACTATCCTTCCAGACTGACCATCACAATGGTATTTAAAGGTTTTGAACCTTTTAAAAATCTTCCCATACACTCTACATTTTATCCTGTCTAAAGGGCAAAAGTATTGGGTAAAAAAGGAGAGACGGCCTTACCTGGCTTCTGGTCCCACATTCCTCCGTACCTTCTGGAATTGATTCTCTGCATTTGTGAGGCTTTGGTCTAAAAGTTTGCGCTTCTTGCCTCAAGATCATAAATAGATGTATAGGTTTGTGTGCATAGATATATACCATATCGTAGTAATGACCTGTAAGACTTTCCATCTTCGTAGTATCTGTAGATATAATTTAGCTTTGCACACAAAAAAATAGTAATCCAGTTTTTAGGTCCATATGAAGACACAGAAGTGACTTATGCTAACAATCGTCTCTTGTCAATGTTGAATGTAGCTGTAGCACTGGCCAGAAAGAAAGAAATGGTCAATGGTATAGTCCTTTCCCTATAGAGAAGCTCTGAGAGATGAATCTTCCTGGAAAATGTCCATAAAGTTTACCATAAAAGCATTTTTTCCCTTTGGCTATCCTTTTAATAAAACCCTATAGCTTTGGTATTGGTATATTATAAGATTTGGGTCGCCTGTAATAGAAGCTCAATCTCTCATGAATTTGATCCTGTGAAGAATTACTAGGTAATTGTGAAGACTTATTTTTTAGAAAGATACTTCTCCCTCAATGTGATACGGTTCTCAAGGAAACGATCTCTGAAGGGATGAGGAAGAGAAGATGGAGTTTACATCTTTAGAAAAAAATAGGAACAGCCGGAGAGCGGCTGGTGTTTCGATTGAGTACATTGTCATCATCATCTTCTCACAGCATCAGTACCATCGGTAGATGAAGACGAGGCTTTTCAAAGAACATATGCCAATCCCGTACACGAAATCCATTGGAGCAAAGGATCTTTAAGTTTCAGCATCCCAGAAAAATCAAGTAGCACCAGAATTGACGTATGTACATCAAAGGAAGGACCATTTTTCTTCTCCTTTTTCATCTCTCGACCTCCTTCACGCAAGTCTCTCTTCATCTGGATCTCCTAGAGCTTGAAAAGAATCTTTCCGAAGGTCTTGAAAGGTGATTATCTAATTGGAAGGTAGAGCTTTAGAATGGAATCCAATTGTATACGTAGCAACACATAAGCTAACATAACATCCATTGTATCCAATAACAACATACAGTATCATACGGGGACTACAAAATATAAAAACCTTTGGTAGCTCCAAGGATTTCAAATGGCCATAATTGTATTTAGTCATAAATTGGGTTTTCCTATACAACCTGTTTCAACCCAGACTCGTGAGTCTGAAGAGAGAGGATGTTGAGAAGATGAATCTATGCAATGTAGAAAAAAAGATTGTCAGCTGTAGAAAGTTTTGCAATTGAAATCCCCATCCGTATTTAAACACCTACTAAAATAACATAAGGACGAGATTCCCTCTTCGATAGTCTTATAAACTTGAAGGAGTATATAGTGACGTCAAGGAAGAATTTCATATGATATTTGAAAGAAGATGTGAAAAGATTCAATAAGGATTTTTCCTTCTACATTCATGGCAATTACATACGTCTAATGTTTCTTATTTCCCTTTAACATATTTAAGCTCGGAAAAATTTATCTCATAGCGTTTACTTTACTCTATAGCGTGGGAGCTTTATTTGAGATAACGATTGGTATGTTTCCTGGTTGTGCAAGTTTGAATCCTGCGGTGAATATGTGAAGGGAGTATGAGAAGTTGTTAAGAATTCACAATACCACGTAAGTATCCTGAATAATGAAAGAGAAAAAAAAGCAAATTTGTAGCCTCTTGCAGCATATAATATTTCATGTCCACTCCATACGTATCTCAATATTTTCCATGAGCAAAATTGGTGGCATCAAATATTAACTTTAAGAGCTCCTTCAAAACTCAAATACACATGTCAACCATCATTTTTTATAAACGTTAACAGCCAACTTTCCCTAGGATCTTCTTTAGTACAGAAAATATTTCAATCCTTCCTTTTGCTTGGGAAGACCCTTTGCAGAAACCTTCCTAATCATTAATGACGCCCCATTTTATAATCAAATACAACAATAAATTGTATCCGTCAACGTATGTACAAGATGTGGCTACTACAGAAAAAAACTCGATAAAATACAAAAGCTTGTACGGTAATAAAAATTCGGATCGAACAAGAGGGAAAAAAATTATTCGCAGATGAATATCTTTAAGATAAAGTGAAGATTAAAGGGTACGTTGTATTATTTTAAAGATGAGAGCGAGGGGTCCCAGCGGTGTTTCCCGTCGTTTTTGGTGTGACTGCATGTAGTTTTACTCTGTTGGGAGCAAATACCGGGGAGTTGGTGCCATTTTGCAGATAGTACATAAAACTAGCCTGTCTACACGAGTAGAGTGTGGGAGTGTGAGACCGGAACGTGAAGGTTGGGGAAGCAACCTTAAAGGTAAAAAAAATACAGGCATATCGGTATTTTTATATAGAGTAAAGACTGCAGTCTCTTTCTCTCAGGAGTAAACAACTGGTGGGATGAAAAAGAATCAAGACGGGTAAGGTGAGATGAAAAGCTATATACTCTATACTTACGTCTTGGACAAGAGATACATTTGAAGGAAACAGATGGAACGGAAACTGGATGGAGAGGAACTCACATCCAGTAGTATGCATGTGTATATGTGAGAGAGAGAGGATGGGTTTTAGAGTATAGGAAAGACCAGACGGTGACAGAAGGTAAGCCAAGATACTTGATCGTCTACGGAGGATCTTATCGAAGCACACAATATGGTACCCTTTCAGTAAATAATACATTCGTTTCCAGCCCTACTTCCTCAAATCACAAGTTATAGTCAATGACGGATGGCGCATTCTTTTTATACACTTGAGTAATCAACTAAATTATTGAATCTGCATTTGAGACAAATCCCGCGCTTTACTTTACTTCCCTCTCCTTTGGTATGTATTTGCACTGAATGATATAAAAATGTATCTGCATACATATACTTACCTTTACGTCATGAGACAATGAAGTGCTGCCGTGGAACAACAACATTGTAAGTGATTGTGATACTTGTCATGGTCAATGAGTACAATGATTATCCATGCCGGTGAAATACTTTCTCCATGTTAACTTCCCTATATTTTCTCAGGACACTCCACTCTACCACTCGCCCCTCTTGACTTACTTTTCCATGTTTTATTCTTCCTACTATACAGATAATCCCATGGAACTCCACCCTTATAGCCCCATAAGGGAGGGAGGAAAATTTTCAAGCTGTTGGATCAATTCATCGCTCTCATCATATGTAACATGAGAGCAATTTTTCTAATCTCTTGCTAATAATTTCCATCTCCCAGAAGATACCTTTAAAATATCCTTCTACACGTACGTGTACACCCTCTGATTTTCCCTATTGTCAGAATATTCAAATATATGACCCTGATAAAATCCCATTAATAAAAATAAATGATATTTTTATTGATTAATTGTAGCTTTTGCTCTGCAGTTTCATGTGCAATTAAGGGACTCCCAATTAGTTTACACATAATAGTTCAGGTTCTAAGTAATTTATTTAATTTTTTTTAGGTTGATTTGCTCCAATATGCTGTTATTTCCTCCCAACGGTTCCCACCCTGGTCTCTGTCTGTGAGTTGTAACTTGTAACGTATAGGAAGACTTCAACTAAGGTATGTCGTAAAAGTATAGCAAAGGAATACTATAAAGAGTGAAGGATGGGAGATTGAGAAAGAGTTGGAAATTTGTGGATTCAAGTTTCAGTTGTTCAAGTATAGTTAATACTAGTTACATATTATTCGGATGAGTGTGGTGGTTGGTGTGACTTAAGTACACCTATGCAATGGGATTGTATTAGGAGGGAGGATTAGAAAAGGTACCATTATATTCTTACCCGTCGTCTTTTAACGGATGCAGAGTCAGGTGCGGAAAAAGGATGCTGCTGACGGACAGTGCAACTTATAAGTATTTATACGATGATGATGACGAGGAGAAAAAAGATGTTCTGCATCCTGCAACAAGACTATATCGGGGAGAGCCTTGTGTTAAAAACTTATTAGATAGAAAAACACCAAGAGGTAAAAAGAATCGACACTATGTTCGCATACAATCTATCAAGCACAACCCGCTTCGAGCATCTCTCTCTATCTCTCTTGATAACGAACGAATTTTTACCAAAGCTATAACGATCATTCTTCTCCTACTGTCTTAGCAGTTAACATTGGGATGGTAGAATGTACGTACGTATACTTTCATAATTTTTATTTATGCAAAGAGAATGAATGAATGAGGATGTGTGGGACATGCAGTAAGAGAGAGAGAGAGAGAGGGATAATGAAACAAATAAAAAAGATACAGAAAGTATCACAGGTTGCAGGAGGTTTCAAACTGCTCTCATATATAAGAAGAACACTGATCACACCTGGCTCACCTGTGATGAGATATTTCCTTGTCTTGTGCTCCCAAAGAACGAAAAGGACGACGAGGTTGTTGTGAAATAATAGCATCTGCAGAGTTAAAACTAAGTAAAGTAAGTACAGTAGTTTCCTTTAGCTACTTTTCTGAAGGGACGCACGCGAGGCTTTTGAGTTATAAGCGAGAGTTTTGCTGTCTAACTCCCAGGCTCAAAAACTTTTAAAGACTTTCTCATCAAAAACAGACATCGTCTGTTGAAGCGTACAGGAAGCATCTGTCCAACATTATCAGCGCAAAATGTTAACTTTTATATCATTTTTTTTATCAAACACTCAATACGATACTCCATGCATATTTATTAGCTCCTTTGCTTCTCTACTCCTATGTTTCTTCATGCAAGGGTCTTTACTACAAAACCCACCCCCCCTCTCTCTCTCTCTCTCTCTCTCTCTTCTACTATAAAACTTCTCCAATGCATATCATTATTACTTTTCTTCTCGGCAGTTATTATTATTGTTCACATGACCATACGAGTTCCGCCACACAAAAACCAATAAGTCATTCTATAACTCTAACATATCTCTTTCCCAATTATATTCACATGAAAAAATATAGCATGTCTTTTTTTCTGCAAAGTTTTGCACAAGATTAGAACTTATGGAAAAAGGCGAACTGCCGTTCCAGATGAACATCAAATTTTACCATGTTCAAAATATGTATGGGTCGTTTTTCGCCTATTATTATTATTATAGGATGAGCATTGATTTAACTCTTTTTGTTCATTGGTGTCAAAACTTTTTCCTATCAATACTTTAATGTCCTAATAAAGGTTTTTACCTCTCCTTCTACACCTATTCAGGTAAGGTTTCTTCTAGTACATGCTTTCTAATAGGAGCAATTTAACTGTAATTGATGAATGTCAAATTAGCTCTACAACCATTCCTTGCAGAAAATGGTTGAGAATCGATTTGCTATATTCACTTGTAAATAAATGTTGTAATTGTAATAGCTTTTAATTGCCACAATATTTAGATACATAGTATATGTACGTTGATGGGATAAAAAATCCAGTGGAGAAGTATAAATTACTCCAACTAAAAGGTAAATAAACTCTAAACATATGATTTAACATGGGCTAATTTGCGTAAGGATTTTTTTGGGGGGTTTGTAGAAAAAAATTAGTATAGAAAAAAAAATCTTTTGAGTACCTGGAAAGGTTAGTAGGATCCCAATAAATCTTTTCCAAAAGGGGCAAAAAAAATGTATGACCGTGTGTATAAGGCCGTTTATAACCTTAAGCTTCTGATATTTCTATCCTATTTGTACGAATATACATACGATTATGGTACGCCTCCAGACACTGGCTCTATTAACTTTTGCCTCAAGTTCGACGGGAGAGGCAGATTTCAAGCCCAAAACTGCTACCTGAATTGAAGAACCTTTGGAGGAGTTGAGAGACGAGTGGAAAAAAACGTCTTATAAGATACTAATATAATTCTAGGAATCAGCATGAGGAAACAAATACAGATGAAATAACAAGTTTAGCACGTGCCGCTAGCCCAACCCTGTGCATCCAGCATGTATAAAGTTTGGTAAACAAATGCCGAACATGATTTTAATAGCCATGAAAACAACATCAGCGTCAGATCTTCTTATGTATATACATTTTTTCCCTTTCTTTTGATGATCAAGTATTCCAAAACTTTTTCCTATGTAAAAAAACAAGATGCACTTTCAATTAGATGTAAATTGATGGAAATTAAACAAATTTAATAAATTATTATACTTTCCTCATAATTAAAAGGTATTATTTCACAGGTACTTGGAGATACAATGTAAACAAACATAGTTGTTTGGTAAATGAATATGAGAAATAACGCGCAATTTTCTCCTTCTTATTTCTTGGGTTTTTTCGTTTAAAAAAACGCTGTTAGGATTTCAACGTAGATATTCATTGGTAATATTTCATCCTTGTAAAATTGATTATTTTTTTAAAGCAAAAGTATATCTCTTGAAAGGGTCGATATTCGTTGTATATTGAAAAGTAGTTTATTTCTTTTGGGTTCCATTTCCTTCCAATACGATAAATCAATAGTTATTACAAATCTATATATAGTCTGCTGAAGACTCGGTGGTTGTGAGCATGAGGATGAAAACCTCCTCCTGTCGTCCTGTCTATGCTTTCAAGCGTACACAGCACACAATATTAACCAACAGTAGGGTGGCAATCCCAAGCGACATGGAAATCTTACAAAGAATGACATTCATTGAATTTATAAAGTATACAGAGAAAAATCAAAAGCCCTTCATTGAAAGGACTGGAACCGCTTGATATGGACATATAAAATGAACAGTGGAGAAGTATCCCTTGGGTAACATCATGAAAATTAAGAGAAGCTCATCAAATATTGAATTGGCGCAGAAGCATTCCCAGCTCTTGGGCAGTGAGAAGATTTGCTAAAGAAGGTGTGCCACAATGAAACCTTTATGGTTCGAGTGTGTACAAATACATAGAGACACTAAAGCTATAGGTCTAGATATTTTATTCTACATACAACATACCCAAACCAAGTGTACTAAGTTATAAGTAAGTCAATGCCTATGAAAGTATCCTTTTCAGCTTTTATTCCCCTCTCTCTCTCTCTCTCTCTCTCTCCTCTCTCTCCCACACGTAAATACCTACAAAGCTCTCGAGAAGTTGAAATATCTGGAGTTAAGGGTGATGGATGGGAATAATAAAAAAGTAAAAATGTGGAATGAGACATGAGAATTTTATTTTTGAGCTAGATTGAATTGGTAAAGTGAGTTGTGTAACTTGCCATTTTCCTCTGTACATATACTTCCCTGCCCCGTACTCATTTGTAGTATTCTCTTCTCTCTCAATTTTTCTACCTTTGTTTTCTGATTGTATCCATAAAATAATTGAGCCACTATATCACATCTAGAGGTATATAAAGTTGAGATGGATGAAAGAGTTAAAGGGAGAGAGATAGAGAGAGAGAGAGAGAGAGGAAACATATGACATACATTTGGATTTATTTATCTTAGGAAAATGGGTGTAGAGTCAAAAAAGAAAAAGATAAAGGGAGTTGATACTCCGTCAATGATGATAATTTGTATCCCAAACTCTTCTTGTAAAAGTTCACTTGGCTCACACAGTCACATACACAGAGTTGAGTTCTATACGAATTTCTTTTTTTTCCCCTCTATAAGAGGTAACAAAATAGCAGGTCTGACTTGATTCCTGAACAAGAAAAAGTCCGACCAGGTCTTGACATTTGTATCATTAACTTAAAGGCTTTAACGATCCTCGTGCAACTTGACTTGAGTCGAAACTATATAGTGAGTAAATGATGTGATTTAGTTTAAACTATGCTCAACTGTATATCATTACCACATCCCCAGAGTATCGTTATAGTGTGGGAGTAAAAAGACTGTCTATGCATAGGGAATGAATGTGTGATTAGAGTTGAAGAGTATATACAGAAAACATGAGAGTCCGAGAGTATGGGATCCCTTCTATTGTCTACAAAGTGATGAGAAGATGTGCGAAGAAGATGCATCACCCAAGATTGAGAAAGGAAATGGACCGGTTTTCGTCCTTTCCGGCCCTTTGTTAGGAAAAAGTTGAAATTTTCTTATGAGAAGCTCTTCAAGAAAATATAATCGTTTTTCATCCGTTTCCTTACGTCTTCTCTCTATCCTCTACTGCTCCCTCGCAATGCTCTCTCTCTCTCTCTCTCTTTACTATAATGTCAAATACCATCTTCACCTTTTCAGCCCTTGATTCTTCACCTGATCATATGGGTCTTTTCTTTCTCTTGCTTTTTACTCCCATTCCATTGGGGTCTCTCCTATATGATTTACTTAATAACAATAACAATGACTGTGTGTGTGTGAGAGAGAGAGGAGAATTCTCTTGAGCACCTTGTTAAAAATATAGAAGACTTGCTTCTTGTAAGTCCGAACGTATTGTTATGTGTAAATATATAAAATCCTCTCTCTCTCTCTCATAATCTCATGATACGTGCCATCCCTTGAGTTGTACCCACAACGGAAATTGAATTAAGCTAAATCAGGTTGGGCTTCATATCTTCTTGTCTTTATAACTTTTCTGAGGCATTTCTTACCATCCGCAGGGTCACACACTTTTGTACATACTAATTAAATACTTTCTATTATAATTATTGAGAATCCTTTCCTATTACACTATTGTGTATCTATGCAGTGCAACCCAAACCTTCTTATATGTAGCGGAGCTCCACAAAAGCTCCTCTGCTCATGTAAGAGCTCATTCTGCTCCAAGGATTTTCTATCACTTCCTCACCGTGGAATACATACAACTGCGAGATTGCGTGTGAGCCTCGGACGAGTCACTATATATTCAAGAGCAGTTTAGTGATTTTGCTAATTAAAGGAATTTCTTCTTCTCTGCATCAGACCCACAACATTTTCATACACGAAAGCCTGTCCGAATTACTCCAGCAGTCTCTAATGCTGAGTAACCTCATAGTAGACTCTCTTTGCCCAGTAGTATCATATATAGGCAATTGTAATTATCTCCCTATATAATATTCCGCCCACATGCATATAAAATTTCCCGATTTTTTCCCATCCTTAATCGCAGCTCAAGACAATCGATTTTTCTCCAAGGGACTAAAAAATTTATTTGAGAGGAAAACTCATCTATAAAAAAAAAGTAAGAAAAAGGTTTTGGAAAAATCACTCTAATTCCTCTATGGAATTCCATATAAATCTGAATGAATGAGAAAAAAAAGGTTTTTATCTTTCGTTAAATCAATCTTCGAAAATTGGATGATTCCTTAAGTTTTTAAAAGATGAATGGACTCTGAAGTAGACATACTTCGTTGTTCTACATCACCAACTTGATTTAGTTCTCTAACGGAAGTAATTGTAAACGGGATAAATAGTACTAAAAGGGTTGCTTCATTATAAATGCTACAAGTACGACAAGCTAATGCTATATCATTGATTAGGTACAAGGATTTTTTTATATAACTCTATATAGGTTGGGGAACCCTAGGGGCATACATATATAGTTTGGACGATATGCAGAGAGCGAAACGGTCCGTGGTCGTAACAAGAGTTAAGTTGTGTTTCCACTTTTTGATCATTTTCATAATACTCAGCCACCTCCTCCTCACTACTACTGATCATATATAGATAGCTATATGATGATGGACTAGATGCGATCAAGTACAAAAGTAGATAGTTTGAGAGAGCAAATACGACTGTGGTTGAGTTGCTCTGTCTTCCTATGCTTTGTGGGTAGACATATGACCATATAGGAGAATGTATAATGATTTTTAGGCGCGGATGGAATACGTATGTACGTGCTGTGGGTCAGGATGGAAGAAGAAAAAGGTGAGTGAGCGCATTTCCTCTGTAAAACATATGGCAAATATGATGATACTTTGACTTTGTCAGGAAATCGGATGCGTCCAAGTCGAAGGAAACATGACCAACAACGAAACTACCATGATGAAGTGAACAGTGGTTTCAAATGTACAAGTATCATGTAATTCCTTCATAAACAGACAACAAAACAACATCTACTACAAAAGGAAAAGGGTCCTTACAAAGTCAATTTTTCACCCGCTCTTTTTCTTCTTTTAACATCTTGTCTCAACTCGCTCTTTCTCTCTCTCTCTCTCTCTCTCTCTCTCTCGACTTTATTATAATTCAGATTGTTAAAAGTAACACCTTCCCATACGAAACGAATAAAATAGAACTACTACATAAAGCTCTTCCTTTGATGGACCCAAATTTTTGCACATTTCATCACTTGTATACACTTGTAAATAGTATGGAGTCCATATGCTCGTAGTTTCCCTTAATATAAAAACATGCATGAAAAATAAATACGTAGTAGCAACCGTCTGTCCTTAATATGCAATTTCATCATCATCAACAATGGAAAAAAATAGTTAATAATCCCGCTGGCCATAATCCCACGCAAGGTTCATCTTTTGATGTTGGTTACGTTTTTACAAAAAAAAACCCAAGATGGGAAATTCGAGATTAATTCCAGAGGGAAAAAATGAAAGAGTAAGGGGGAATTAAGGTGAAGTGTGGAAAAATTAAGTCAGGTATTAATTATAAAGGAGGATGATGGAAATGAGAGCAAAACATATGAGAGATAGAGACAGTGGTGGAGAGAAAAAATATACAAGTAAGGGATTGAAGTTCATAACTGATCAAGTCAAGGTAATGTGATCAATAGGTTGGAAAAAAATCCTTTAGAAGAATAATATTCCTCAATCTTGATTACATTCCCTTTGGAGTTTTCACAGGACTTCTCAAGTTGAACTTGCTAATTGGCTTCTTCATGCTCGCTTTGAGTGAGTATCACTTTAAAGTTGGTAGATTTAAAAAGTTAATAATACTTGTATGGAAATAATTTGAAAATAATCTTGGAAATTCTCACAGAATCTGAAGGATTTCTAGTGAGACTTGAGTTTTATCTCTTGTAGCTTGCACGTAAGCTTTTATTCTTTTGTGTAGGAGGATTCATTCCCTATACACAACTTATCATCAAATGAACTTGAACAGTTTACTTTAAAATTGTATATAGTATTATTCCGATGTTAATACTATAAAGTAACTAAAGTTTACCTCTTACATAGGATTTTCACAGGATCCCCTCTCTCTCTCTCGCTTTACCATCATCGGAAAACTGGTCTAGACTCTTAAAGCTTGAATGAGGGGGATAAAATTCAACATGGTAAGAACTTGGTTTTCATATTAGATCCAACTAACTAACTAAAGGTTAGGCTCTTGAATATAAATTCAAACAAGAATTTTATGCGGGTCTTAAAACCTATATAGGCTCATATGCGTATACAAAAACTACACATTTATATGTGTGAATAGGAATTAATGGAGGGTAGGTAAAATAATTAATTAACCAAATTATCTCCTAAGATATTTTTCCGTTCGAGATAAATCCAAAGAGATAGCATTAATTCTACATGGACTTTTTTTTCAACACAATAAACTATCAAGGCAAAACTGCTATACTCCACACCCACATACAGTAATGAATAAATTTCTCAAGGAATAATCTTTCATGGAGAGTTCTCATTATATTCGAAGGAATATAGTTATAGATATATGTGTATGTGAAGTAGTATAAAAGGTTTAGAATAAATCTCTGTGTGAGTTAAATGTCGTCTCAGAATAAATCGTCTGGTTTTATTTCATCCAGGAGGATATGAAGTATATGTAGGTCCTATTAAAGTAAATAGCAGGTTTAAGTATGTATAATGATATAAAGACCAATGAAGGTAATAACACCTCACTTGAAGTCTGAAATTGTTTGACTCTGGAAGTAAAGAGTTAACTTTCTATTAGGAGTAAGTTGACACGTCAGGTCGGAGATTATATCATCAATCTTTCAAAACAAGTTTTATAAACACGAGCACAAGTATGTACTTTACATTTAGACAAGCCTAGGATTCCCAACCTACAAGGATAAAAATCATGAGATACTGAAACTATCGATGAGAAAAAAGAAGGTTGAATTAGCGAATTATTACAGAGTAGATTTCACATCATCATAGGATCATCCATAAGTTTAGGGGATGGAGGTGTGAGGCATGATAAATTCCAATGATTTCTCCTCTCTCGCATCTTTTGACCCCACACTTTGAACGAATAGTATTGTACCTTTTCCTAATCTCGACAATGATTTCAATGCCATGTAATCTGTCATCAACATAATCATAGAGGCATGCTTACATCTGAGTAAACAAATTCTCTTCGCGGAGATGATGTAGTGTACGAAGCTGAAATAAATTAAAATGCTATTTTTTTTATCTTGAAGGGAAGAGAGGAGAGAGAGAGTTTATGGCTTCATTATGTAGCTACTTGACCAGTCCCTGTAGGTTTTAGTGTCTAAGGATGTAATTACTAGAGTGTTTTGTGTATATGGGAGAAGGTTGGGAATCTCTACATACAAGAGCACTAATAGTAGAGCTTTTTTGACGGATGTATCTATTCAGAGACCTGCAATGATAATTTAAGTATCATGTGTCAACCTCTTGTAAATCCAAAGGAGATCAAGTACCGTATGATGGAACGATGTCGCTTTTTAATATGACCATCAATTCTCTGTCCCCGCAAAAGTTTTTTTTTCCTCCCTAAACTCACAATCAGCTTGATACATAACAATTTTTTTTATTAGTCACACTATTACAACAGATACTGTACAACAGTGCAATGGGTTTAACACTGAATCAAAGTCTCTGTATATGTTCACACACATAGAGAGACCCATAACACTCATAAGCTATGTGAATAAGGTGACGGGAAACCATGAGAGTTTTTAGAGATGAGAGAGTGAGGTGTAGATAAAGTAGCTTTACATGTAAGTATCATCTTATGTATGTATGAGCAAATATTGATAAAAGTAAAGCTCCTTTAGCACTTACGTTGGAAGAGTTACTTGCTTTTGATGAGTCTCTCTCTCTCACTCTCTCTCTCTCACTCTCTTGCTCTCTCCCAATCCTCGTGCTTATTGCGATTTAATACTATGAAAGGATTTTCATTTTTTCCCAGACATATATATTGCATTGTTTTGATGGAGCTGAGGAGCGACCAGTTTTGAATGTTTATAGTGGCTACACGAAAGAAGCATCATTAGTTTTAAAATTTGAAATAACAAGGGTTTTAGATCAAGTTATCCTTCAAAAGCTACAAATGTTTCTCACTTGGATTCTGTTTCCTTATAATCTACAATGTTTTAATCTTCCTTCCACAGAACTTAGAGTTTTGGTCAAGGGTTGTTATGCAGAAGCTAAATGATATAAAAAAATTGGTTTATAAAAAATCCGTCCATGGTAGCCAATAGCCACTAAAATGTTATCATGCTAAAGTTGAGTGTATAGTAGCGTATTGTATTGTGGGCCCACCGAGTCTCAGTTCCTAAAAGAGGATAATTTGTGGTTTGAATATCAGTGGTACATGTTGCTTTGAAAGTAAGTATGCATTTATCATTTGGTGGCGTGTGGATTTTAGTGATTTGTTCCTTTTGAACACATGTGCTCTACTCACTTTATCATTAAAAGTGGTAAGCCATCTCTGGCTTTCTACCATCTATGTATAGCTCTACTCCTTACCATGAGTAGAGTTTCATTACAGTTTTTTTTCTATTCCCCGCACAAATCAAATCTTAGAATAAATGTTGTACAATTTAATAAATATGTTAAATGTGCGGCTCTGTTGGTTAGGAATGATGATGACAAGTGTAATTAAGTGATGGAAAATAATTTTATGCTTTTTGTTTTTAAGACATAAAGAGTGCTCAACTGTGCATTACACCTTTGTACCGCGATCGACCATGTAATTCTGGAAGAGTCTTGAAGCAGAAAAATGCGTGTGCATGTTCACGTATAAAGGTACCTACCTACTCCATTGGATTCACAAGGAGCTGTGTTGTGTGTAATATAGTAAATAGTAAAATGCAGAATGTTGTGGAATGGAGTAAAATACATGGAATGTAATGTTATACGTAGAGGAAATTATCTTCACTTTTAACAAATAATACAGGTCTGACGTATAATTATACGTCTTGCTGAGTGAGACACTACCTACATGCTCACTTTATATTACAGCTGAGTTTTGTGAGAAGCTCTTGTTAGGGAAAACTGCGCGCTCATCGTCTTCATTATTTGACATGATCTGAAAAATTCATATGTATACGTAGTAGATATGTGGAAAGAAGTGAAATTCAGATGATATAATTTATGTTGTCAGTACAGTAATTATAATTCGCTGTATATACGTGCCTGCAAAATAAAAATCTTTGATATTGCATTTCGTCTGGACTTTACAGCTTACAACTGATCCGAATCAGTTTATTCTCATTGGACACCAAGAGGTCGGAGTGGCTTCAGTGGCTGAGGAATCATAGAAGCAGTGACACTATATAGTCTATAACTGGCGACGTACAATAGTACTGGTGAAGCCCGAGAAAAATGAATAAATCATGAATTTCTACATAAAATTGCGTAAAAGAGAATGAGTTGTACTAGTTGTACTTGAAACAAAATTATTAAAAAAATTGCTATAACATAGTCAAGAGAATGGATGAAGGGAGCATAAAAATATTCAAGCACCCATTTTATCATTATTATCATCATCATTGGAAGGAGAAATGGGATGTTGTTGATGATGACGACGGGAATGTGAGAATGAAATCAAGTTTCTCGAAGGATAACGAATAGATGAGTGCAAAAAGGACAAGGAGAATCCACTCTGTAGACCAACTTGACTCACGGCATAGGTTACTATAATGTTTATATGGAACATCTCTTTACGGATCAGCGACTTAGTCTTTGTATGTTCAGGACGAGGTTTTCTAGAAAATTATGCTACATCCCGAGACTACATTGTTTCCCATAGGACTTTAGTTTCATCCAACCATCCCAAAGTCATCACATCTATCTATCCATAAGGATAAAAGCCATAATCAGGGGAGTCAGTGGGAACCCAGCACCAGCACCACCAGGAGAACAGTCTTTCTCTCTCTCTCTCTCTCTTTCTCGCTCTCTCTCATTTTACAATATCCTGGGAGAACTATGTATGAACAAAGGTATGAATACAAGCGTGCATATACATAACTTATTCACTTGAGCTATTCCACGTGTGGAGGTACATCCAAAATCTACAGATCAATACCCGCCGCAGAGACGCTGGAGAAATACACTCCCTGGAAGAGTGAGAGAGAGAGACTCATGCAGTCAAAAAGTTCTCTCTCCAAGTCAAAATCCTCGGTCCAACATGACTACGTTGACTACGAACATCTTCGTTACCTTGCATAATATTCAAATGATGGCGTAAAACTTCGACCCTTCCACCCAATTCAATGTTATCGTTCTTTCTTCCCTGGTCTTTCCATCCATTCAAACTGGATAGGTTCTTTACCCTCAACTTTTTCCAAACTTTTTCCTCACGTAATCTTTCCTCTAACTTGAGTCATCTAAATGGTCAGTTTGCTCATGACCTTATTATATGTATTCTTCATGCAGATCCAAATGAAGTGAAAATATCGATCCATGAATGACTTTGCTGTAAAATAAGACAAGAAGTCTTTAGTTTTTCGTATTTTTTCTCCGATTCAAGAGTAAAAATATTTTTGTTGTGATTTTAAAGCGCTAAAATAAAGTAACAGCTTAATTTTGCAAGTATTTTGTTATATGTGCAATAAATGCGAGCTATATACAGTCATGAGCTGTTCCATAACGAGTGTGGTATCATGAATAGAGAGAAACGATTGTCTTGTTTTTATTCGAATGCAATGCAATGGTTAAAGAGGATGTGTAGCTAACTTTGTGACATGCATTTCGAGTATCCCTGCTCCTATGACTTGACTCTTTTCGAGAGCATATTAGGAGGGAAAAGTAAAGCATTGAGAGAAGCAGCAGACTTTTTCCATCACGAAGAGTCAGAGAGAACAAAACATGAGTGGTACAAAAAGGCTAATAATCAATACTCCACTGTCGAATCTATGTATCTGCCCATATAAAGTATACGTAACTCTTTCTCTGTATATAGTTCTACTTGTGCCAGTATAGTTTCCCCTGATCTATACTTTTTACCTGGCTCGAAAGTTGTTTCATGTCTTTTGGACTTTTTCCAAGCTTTTTCGGCTCCCTTCCCTCTGCTTTTTCCTCTAGGACTTCGAATCTCACCTGGAATTCTGTCTCTCGAGCGAGACTGCGGGTAAAATCTGTTTTATCGTATGAGACTCATGTATGTAGTGTGAATGCCACATACAATGCAATGACGAAAAAGTAACTTGGAAATTGTATGATAAAGACGGTGAAGTCCTTTAACAAGAGCTCCGGTGGTACTCATCAGTCATCCACCATCACACTTCACATTTGATTTGATTTCCATGCTGTGGCAGAGCCTTCCCAGTCCAACTGATGGTGTACAAAAGGAATAGGAAATGTCTTTGACAAATAAAAATTCCGTGTAGATTATTAAGCAATTAAATCAAATATTAATAGGCTGGCAAAGTAAACATTGCTTACTTAAACGTCGGTGCTCACTGTAAGATAATAGCTCTCATGTTTGAGAAGAATGGGCCAATTCGGTAAAATTATAAGTTGCAAGGAGCTTGATCATGTACATAACTCTATCATGGTTAAATAAACTAAGCCAATATCCTTACCTGCTCATGAAATCATCTATAGGATGGGTTGTATATACATATTCATGTGAGTGTGTGTGTGTTTTTAAATCACATTGTTCGTGAGCCTTCTATGTATATGGAGAGAGTAGTCATGAGTTAGAAAATGCACCTTTCCAAGTGCTGAGCCCAACTCCCGATGCTTTTGTATACATAACGTAGAGTTTTACATGTAAAGCTGGATTTAATAATATAGTTTTTTTATGTATGAAATTATCCTTAAGTGTAGGAATCATGTAGGTATAAGTATAATGTGGTAAACATGGTTTTTAGGGGTGGGGAGGTCAGGGTAAGCTTTTTCCGCAAGGAATGCATGTACTGACTTGAAAAGAGAGAGAGAGAGGCTGGGATAGAGAGCGGTTTTTAGGGCTATGAGCTTTGGATTTTTATAGGGGTTCATGACTTATTACACGTATAGAGATAGATGTACAGGATTTGATAGTTGTAGTGGTAGGATGGACGTATGTACATGATGAATAAATAGGAGCAGGAGCAAGTATTTTTATTGACTACCAATGGGGCTATTATGTGAAGACCGCTTTCACGTAATACAATACAGGGACACCATTCACGCGCTCATCGGTCTACCTTTAAGCGACTACCTTTAGTAAGGCATACTTATTGCGGGCGTTAAATGTGGCACTCTATTAAGTAGATATAAATGTGTATTTGTAACCTGGTATGAGTACCATTGGGTCCTGTAATTACATCTTGGCTAGGATGCATTTCTCCAAGTACTTTGCCCTTTGCTGGTAATTGTATAAATATATATATATGTATATGTCTATACATATGTATACATCGATGTAGTACATTTTTACATGTAAAGCCTTATGGAGCATTTCAAGGTAATTGGGCTACTCTACTATAAGTAAGAAAAGGAGAAAATGGGGTATAGATGAATTCATGCATAAATAGATACTATGGAGGGTTGGTAGGGTGGTATTATAATAGCTACGTGTGTACTGACAATATTCCTGGAAGATATTCACAGGAGGTGTTCCAGCAAAAATAGTATGGAAAAATTCCTCGGAACAAACAATATCCTTCTTCCGCGTATATTTATATAGATACTTGTCCTTTGTTTTGCAATTCCAGTTTTCTGGGTCTCTTCCCTCAGAAGTAGATGTTCATGTTGAAGACATGTTATGACGATTTATTCTTGAAAGTATTCAAATTTGAGGAAAATCATATGCTGCATAGCATTATTCTGACAGATACCATTCCTATGTTCGTGTATATCTCTGTCTATTGTGGATGTGCAGGTGCTTTGTCAAGTCACGGGTACTTATAATATTATAGGAATATCGTGTAGTTCCTATCCCATGTCTGGTCCACTTGGGGAGGAATATTGTTCGGGAAATGGAAAATATGCGATAAGTTTAAATGCTTTGCATGTTTCAATATCTCCAGCAAATGGTTTCGTAATGAGCATGGATTTTTTTATTGTAGCAAGTGATTCTAACAGTCATATGTAGTAGTTATTTGTTAGAAAAAAACTACGTGATTCTGCACCACACCACAATTCACCAACTCTCCTAGTCATACCATACAGATACAGCAAAGTCATTCAAAAAATAGTCTTTCAGCAGTTGATTTGTCCCTTGTTATAACTCCTAAGTACCTTCAATGTAAAAGTAAAAAAAAAGTAATCTTTTTTATGAATAGAAAAAAAAGGTTGTCTCTGTTTCCCCGAAACGTGTGGGGAAGATACAAAAATAATCAATGTTTCCTCGTAAGTACTATACCACAGCTTAAAAATTACAGATAAAATTAGCTTGGTATATTTCGACAAGAATAGGAAGAATAGGAGAGTTCAAGGGAGGACAAAGGATTCAAAGATGTTTGGAAGATGTACCTTTGCAGAAAAGATAAGCCGACGTGACATTGTTTCCATATTTTACATCTCCATCCCTAACATCAACATAGAAAACAAATGGGAGAGAGCCACAGATGAGCAAGCAAAAGTATCGACCCTAAATTCTTATCATAGCTGAAATTAAGTTACATTTGACCGTATGGCTTTCCCTTGGTTGTAGATATATTCGAAAATCATCTTATTTTCTTGATAGATTTGCTTTATCAGGTCCTTTTCTTCTATATACACATGCCATATAATTTGATTCAACATTAAGTGCATTAGAAACCACCCTCTCGTTGAGTTCAATATTGAAGACAAGAGAGAGAGAGAGAGAGAGAGAGAGGTATGACATAATACACAAGCACGAACCACAAATACATACCTTCCTCTCCTGATTGGTTAAGTTGAGGAGAATTCAAGGAAGGGAAAAAGAGTTGAGAGAGGAGAATTTACATATGGTTAAAGGAAGGAAAAGATAGATTTTTCATGGGACAATAATGCAAACGTTGAAAACTGGGCAATGATGTCATTAAATATTATTTATTTATACAAGAAAATATGATCAATTTCGATTGGGATGGTAAAATACCATGTTCTTTGAAACCAAGAAAATATTTGCTTAGAGGTTTTATGTGTATAGGTATATAAAAGCATTTTATTGCATGAGAGAGAGAGAGAGAGGAGAATTGACAATATACTATTACATCGTCCTCACATATCGTGTACTCAATAAATGTGAACATACAGACCGGGATAGCATGCATGACCATGTATAGATACGAAAAGGGAGCTCTTAAATGGCGCATTTGCTCATTGTCCGTCTATCCCATTCCTTTCTATAGTCAGTCAGTCACACGATTAAGAAGGGTGGAAAATATGTGCGTACATGTATCAATTCTGGGCAAGAGAGAAGGAAAGACTAGCAGCAAAAGAGCTGTAAGCCAAGAGAGAGAGAGAGAGAGAGAAAGAACTGGAGCGAATGTCCTATCGCGTCATTGGTTACGGAACTTCAGACCATTTATAAATAAATAATTACGAATAGAGGAAAATTGAGTGGATATGTGGCCATTTCTCCATCTTATGAATAATATCTTCATAGATATTTGGCTTCAAGTTATTTGAAAAGAACTCGAAGAAAAGTAGCTCTTAGGAGGAAATGATACAGATAAAAGATGAGAAAGCGGTAAAACATTGTAATTACTTTCCTCAAGCTGTGGTTTTTCTGGATAGTACCAATCCTCTCTTGGCAAAATTCAAATCTAACTCACTCGTCTCTTTTGTACATAAAGAAGCTCTCTATTCTATGTGAGGATGGAGCAATATATTGACTTCTTCTGTCCCCTTCCTTATACGTAAATAGCAAACGATGAGGAGGGCTACACTTGTAATCGCAATCCATTGGATTTTCTTCTCATTAATTTAAAGTTTCCTTCTCTCCTTTTCTTAAATAATATATATCCCATACTACAGGCTCAGAAAATCTCATTGCTCTATGAGCTAGTTTTTTTCTCCTACATAAGTCACTTTCTGTTGTAATTCAAATTTTAACGTTCTCCACTCTTTGCTGTAAAACAGCATGCCCCATACACGTATACAATCCAGTGTAGTCTATATAAGCGAGTCAAGTATATACATAAGAACAGGATGTGTACGGTCAGGCGGTTTGGGGATTCTCCATGTCTGATGATTAGCCAATAATATCCGTAGCTCGTGTATATTCTATACATACATAGATACTACGCGTGCAAGACACAACTCATCGTCATCCGTTGTCCTCCATCAGAAAAATCACCAACTTTTAATTTCCTCTTGCTATATACTTATTTTTCTACCAACATGTACAGTTGGGAAAGAAGAAGTCAGATGAAAAGCATAGGCTGTGTACGTCAAGCGAATGATTCGCATCAAATGTTAAAAAAATGACTCTTGTAAAGCTTTCGGAGTAAACAAATTAAGGAAAAAGAGACTAAATTCCGTCAGTATGATTCTGAAGATTATTCATGGGAAACCTTTCCCTTAGTAAATATGTATATGTATATAGAGTCAAAGTATAATTCTTTGGGACTAGAAGTGTGTAATCCTCGCTGGGCATATATATCTATTGGTATAATGGGTATACATATGGGTGGTAGTCTGAATAAAGAGCCCCAATTCATTTCATTCGATCAATACATAGACTCATAACACTTGCTTAATGCATTGATAGAAGAAGAATAGGTACTCAATAATATTTACTTGCTTTGTTCGTATGTACTTACTTACTTCATTACTTACAAGTGTCACCTACATATGTAATAAGGCAATGGAAATTTTAAGATTGAGGGTTACGGTGATGAAAACCATGTTGTACTCATTCAGGTCACATTCATATTAATATGAATTTGTAATTCAGATTTTGTACCAGTTTTAGGCTGACAGTTTTTTTAGGTGTCAGGATTAGTAAATACAGTCCCAGATAGATATAAGCATTTCCATAAGATTTGTCTGACCCATTGATGATTCTCAAAGACAGCGCTAGTCTAATATATTCCTATGGTTTGGAGGTTAAGGATATTGAAATCTTCTTAAACCAGACAAGGTTTGAGGACGATTTTGAGAAATGGAGTGGAGCCCAAGTCTATATTTAACCATTTAAGGTTTACTTGGGAACAGATCCTATTCAAAGTGGTAATCATTTGGAACTTTTAGGTCAATGTCCAGGAAGCGAAAAGATGTGCCCCTCTCTTAAAGTCCTAAATGTTCCTATAACGTATGTCATGCTTATCTTCTTTGACTCAAGTCTATTTTTTCCATCCTATTTTAGCCCTTCCATGAATGATTCAGTTGAAAAATCTAAGCGGTGCTCTCTCAATAATTTTTTCTTCCTTTCGGAAACAAGGTTTAGCTATTTTTAAATTGTTCCTTACCTTCCTTTTTTTCCTCTCTCTCTCTCTCTATCTATACCTTTGAAAGTTCAAGTTTTTAAGCTCTTTCCTTGGAGAATAGTATATGGGGATAAGTTGTCCCTTTTTTATTATACCATTGTCAACTTGTACGGTATGAGCCTTTAAAAACGAAAAACCTATAAATACATTAAGACACTACCGTGGTTTAAGTTATGCATGGTAACCATGCATATAATGTACAAGTCAAGAATGTTGTTGTTATTCTATCATGCGAAAAAAAGATTTATCTATAATGTTTTTATGTTTCTCTCTCTTTCTTATCCGTTTTTTTTTCCTTTTCATATTGTATGACAGAGAGTACAAGAGCAATAGCTCTGCGGTAGTAGCTAATAGTTTCCAACGACGAGAGAAAGAGATTCAGTTGAGGAATTGAAAACCAGTAAATATTTCAGTATATGTACTCGTAATGACTTATGACTCCTTGCAAAGTAGTAGTGTAATATCTAAATAGCTTTGTCTTCCATTCACACAAGGCTATTGTTGTATGATTTTTATGATTTGTATTGTTTGGACTTAAAAAACAACGACTAATGTTAATGTACATGTAATATGTGTACAAGATGCACAGGAAAGAAGAACTATAACGTATTATTCATCTCTATTCCAATTCCATCTCAAACTATTCCCACTCTTCCCCCTTATCATATCCCGTATTGCATTTCATTACGCATTACACAAGCTGTATAATAAGATCATTAAATCTTAAAAATGCCATCATTTAAGCCTCAAAATCATCTGACCTCTCTTTTAATGCACTGAGTGTAAAAACCACAAGCTTCTCAACATCCCACACTTTCAATCTTGCTCCATTTCATTTGCTTCATATTACCCTCATCCCGTCCATCCGCATGAGATTCATGTACTCATTATGTTATTATGCAATAAGAAGTAAGGGAGTCAATCAGTGTTCAACATTATTACATTCTCAAGCAAGGCATCCTTATTCAGGATGACAGCAAAAGTATTTCATTGTTCAATGTAAAGATGCATAATGTATGCAATCTTAAGCTAAGCTTCTCTATATATGCAGATTTCATTTGGAGTCTTTTACAAGTGTATTTGATTCATATAGTAAGGGTATGCATTAAAAATAGAAAATATACATATAATTACTTGAACAATTTTACTAGCTATAGCTGCCTGCCCGATGTGATCGATTCCGTTCTAATGATCACCGTAAAATTGTCATAGAATATTTCAAAAGAAATGCATAATAATTATTTACGTAAAAAAAATGAAACAGAAAATAACATAGAAAAAACTCCTCAAGATTTCCTCCCTTGTAGCCAAACATGAGACGCCCTGATCTCTTGCATTAACCTAATTAGATAAATGGAATATGAACAAATGATTGACAACATCTCTCTCTTATTACACGAGATCCCATGTAAACTTTCATAAGGAAAAATTTCCAAAGCAATTCACATGTATAATTAATGTAGAAGTTTTTATGACCCCCGTGCGAAGATTAAAATTAGCAGTAACAAATGATCTGGAAGACTAATAAGGTATCCCCAGAGAAGTTAGAAAGGAAAATGATCGTTTTGCATATGTATTGATAGCGTGCCCACGGAAACAAGGAAAGGAACAAAAGTGGGTCCACAGAGAGGGAAGACGTACACGAGGCTGGCCAAAGACAGAGCAAGAGATGTTCGAGGCCAAAAGTGATAGGCTTGATTTTAAATAAAAGGGGTTGGTTTCCATCTGCATGTCCTCGTTGATGCTCTTCCCTTGCCTCTTATCTCTTTGCTCCTCAGCTTTAGATGCGGAGAGGAGGAGGTGAGCAGGTGCTGTTTGGCTGGTCTTCTCTCTCACTACTGTAACGTTATGCAAAGTGCGTAGCTTCCACCTAAAAAACTACATCATCGAGTCTCTCTCTACGTCCTAAGCCAAGACAAAAACATGCCTCAGCTTTGTAGCTTCATTTCATATATAAGTACATCTAACACTAAACTCACACAAACTCAACTCGCGAGAACACGCACCAAATATTTTGTCTCTTTATAGTCAAGTGGGTGTCTTCAATAGGACTTGTAAAAAAACTAAGGATCCAAGATCCAATAGAATATAGAGTATATAGCGCTTGTGCCTGAATTTCCAAACATATACATACGGATTCATTCTATGTGTATACGTATATACATTTCGCTACACACACACTCACATAGATATACATTTCTACAAAAGAAATATGCCCACCAAGGTATTCTGACATCACACATCAACAATACCAATAAATACATTTTTGACAAGATTATAGTAACGTTCCCATCATAAAATACAAGAATGCATCCAATCATAACATACATACAAGAAGGATTCTATAAGTAAAAAATACCATGTATACAGACACAAACATCAAGAGACGGAGAGATACTATTGTATAAAGAGAGGAACCGAGAGCCACATTTCCAGGGCCAGAGACCGTATTATTAGAGAGAGAGTTACAGAGAGAGAGAGAGAGAGAGACAACGATATTGAACACGAGCCCAGGTGAGGGCAAAAGGAAACCACCAAAAATCTTTCTTTCCTCTCGTTCGATCAGTTCTTCGTGGATAGGATTTGCAGGAGCCTCGTCGTAGTTCTCGTCACGTGCTTGGATCCTCCTCCTCCTCCTCCTGCTAAGCAAGCAAGTAGAAGCAAGTCAGGTACCTTTTTAGTCTACAACAGCTATACTCTCTTCCCTCTCTCAAAGTCTTCACAATCACATTCTCTGTGTGGACGATCTCATGCGCCTTTCTCTCTCTCTCTCTCTCTCTCTCTCTTCTTTTACTTCCTCTGCCTACCCGTTCCCACTTTCTTCTCTCATAGTTGTTGCCATGTCCATACATATAGAAACCTTCAAAAACTCTAACTGCTCATCACAAGCTCCATAGAGCTCAAGGGAAGCAGAACGCGAGTTTCCAGAGAAGAGTGAACATATATGCATATTGAAGAAGCATACGTTTGTATATATACAATTTTGAGTCTTCTATAGAAAGAAGTGTTTTTGGTTTTAGCTTTGCGTCCGACTCACGACTCCCGTTTAGTCCTGTAAGTTCTCTCTATAATATAGCCTGACCGTATTATTCTCTATGTGGAGAGAGAGAGGAGTTCCGCGAAAAAAAGCTCTAGCAGGTATTGTCTTTGTTTAACACTACCATATACATTTATACGTTTTAAAGCTACAGCAGGAGCGGCAGCAGCAGCATTACGTCGTGCAGAGACACACTCTCTCCCTCTCGCTCTGCTCTCCTTACGGCCTTTCATCTGGAAACACCTGATCAGTTGCGTCCGGTCCCTATCCCTGAGCAGACGTTCCTACTACTTTTGCTACTCCTTGTAGGAACACTATACAATTATTAAGGAAGGAATAATTTTTCAAATAATCCAGTATTTGAATAATAGATTAAATAATATCCTTGTAAATTTTAGTGCACGGTGCCTTTTAAAAAAAAGAAGTGAACAAGATCTTCGTCCTGTACAACAAAAAAATATAAACAGTTTTAAGAGAGTAAGATTTCTTATCCTCTCTCTGAGTAATAAGACAAACGTAATCTTGACGTCCATGAATTTAATAATTTCATAGATTTACAAAATAGTGCCTCAATAAGAAGCTGGAAGTGTGGATAGTCATTTTTTTGTGTTTACACTATACTCTTTGAACAAGAAGGATTGTGGTCTTTGGTGTCTGCGCGTACATAAAAAACAATTTAAGGAGGAAGATTCTCAAGCTTGGATTTTTTCTTCAAATTACGGAAAACTTCAGTGTTGAATGCAGTCTTTGCTGCTGCAGTGATAGCAGGTAAGCATTCAAAATTTTAATTTTTTCAGAGGTTGGGGATGAGGATGAAGTATCTGAAGATTTCGGATGCTGAATTTTTTTTTCATTTTTTCTTGCGGGTTAGGAATATTTGTGATACAGAGATTTGTGGTGTCAATTCGAGGTTTTGTAATTTTCAAGTATTTTTTAGGAAGTTAATTATTTATTGACACCCTTTAAGGTTTTTAAGATTTGTCTATTTGTTTGCCACTATAGCATATAGTTGCTTAGTAGATACTGACTTTTATTTGAGGAATGATTTGAAGAGGATGGGGTGAGCCTTGAGATTTAAATGCTGTAATAAGTGGTATCAGTTTCCAGAATTGATGATTCTAGACTTTTGTTGGTGAGATGTAGTGATTTTATATGAGATGCGTCTTGTAAGATGCAGGATAATGGAAGACGTAGATTGTGAGATAGTACAAGATAATAATGTAAAATGCTTGGCGTGAAGATCTGCGCTGATGTAGTTACACGTGATATTGCGGTAGTATTTATGTAGGATTAATGATTACGGTAGTATTTGAATGACATGAGATATTTTTATGAGATTTGCTTGCAATGTAGTACTAAATGTGTGTAGTTTTAGTTGATGAGATATGTGGTGTGCATGGCTATGCGAGCAGTCAGTGGGAATGATCTGCTCTGAGATCCTGGGTGAAGTTGATGATGCAACGGTATTGATGTTCAGACTTGATCAGACATATGATCATATCGGCATCACTTGAGCATTGTCGTATAGTCGTATCTGTCATCAAGAGTTGGAAGTGTAAAAGATGGATTTTTAATGATGGTTGTTGGTGGGATGTTGTTACAGAGAGACAGTTTTGCTACGTCTGTGATATAGTATTTAATCTCAGTATCTTTACTCATATATGGTGGGATGATTGATAATTTTGAAGGTACATAAGAGTTTATTACTCTCTCAGAGAGAGAGAGAGAGTTCTATTTTTGAGCAGTGTAAATGTATGTATTAGATTTAATGGGGATATTTAATGCCGTATGTGAAACTACATCTATTGTCTGACCTCCGTCCGCGTCTTGACTTTTAGCAATTGTGTGATATCCAGAGTGAGTGAGAGAGAGAGAAGCTGAGAGCATTGAATTTCACCTTGTCAACAGCATCATGAAATCATACTCAAGTTGAGCAGAGGCAATATGAAGCGCGTAGATGACAAAGCAGGTAGGTAAGGTATACACATGGATAGTCCAATGATAAGGGAATGAATTCATTGGAGATGACTGTTTATGTATAATGTCTTGCAAACGCATTGCATTCTCTATGCTGTGTGTGTACACTTATCCGCATCCTTCTCTTGTCCATTTTTTCAACTCCCCATTGAAACGCCTGATTACTCAAATAACATTATTAGGAATCGTTATTCCATTCAGATATGCAATTCCATTATTAAAGGTTCTCTTATCGTACTGCAAACAAACTTGATTACAAAGAGGTTTATCAGTTTGAGGAGAATTCATCTCTCATCTTTATCTGGCGCTCCTTTATGTATTCTCATGTGTACAGGGTGGATGTAGGAGGAAGCTAAATGGTAGCCATCAATAATACATATTGAGATCGTTCTAACTCTTTAACTGGATGCCTCGCTCTGTAAGCCGGAGGAGAATCCTGCAAAGATCGAATTTGGAAGGAGAAGGGTGGCAGTTTTCTGAGTTTTCATCAATAAGCCTGTAGCCGTGTATGTATAGAATATATGGTAGGCTTAGTAGATATTATTTTAGAATGCTGCATCTATTCGTTGGAGTGGTTCTGCATTGTACAGGGAAAAATCTCCAGGCTAATTTAGTTACAATGTGTGAGCGCCTGTCTGGGAGTTAAAGGTGGCAGGTATTTATATAGAATTTACCGCATTAAGAACCCCATGAAGACTATGGGACTATGCTTCCTTGTTTCAGGTGTTACTATTCAGTTAAATGATACCTGCACATTAAGGCTACACATATTTTTAGCACTATACGTGGGATACAATGTAAATACGTGGGGCGTAAGTATTTGTGGTATGCTTGGGAAGTAACACCATTGCTATTTTTGCTTTCTTTAAGCCAGTTTTCTAGGAAAGGTTGGAATTTTTTTATCGAAGGAAGGGCATGGTGCATAGGCTTGTCAGTTTTTTAACAATATGTATGTGTAATGGGTGTGAAGTCATGAAGTGGGAAGATATTATAGAAGTTAATGCTACGAACGTAACATACTAGGCGCATTAAGATGTAATTTCGAATTCCAATCGAGAGTGACTAGTTTTTAACAATGAAATTTATGATAGACAAATAGGAGATTAAATCATCTTATTCTTGTAGATTTATCTATTCGTATTGTCTTTAGTAGATGCCTCCCTTGAAAAAAACTCCATAACTTATAGGCAATGGAAGGAACTGCGTGTCTCTGGGTCTTGTAAAATGGAAGAGAATATTCATATTGTATTGACTGTGATGGGAGGTAATCTGCCTGCATAGGTTTATCCCTCCGTCCTCACATAATCATTAAGTGTATAACGTGGATCGTAACGTGGCTGTCGTTATTGTCATTTTAAGCAAAGCTAAAGAAAATTACTCATGTGATCAATAAATGCTTATGGTTTATTGTTATGTTGATCACAGTCCCAGTCCCGCACACTGTTCTGTCGGTTGGTTTCCCGCACTTTGACAATGCCTCTTACAAATCGGTGACCTGGTGATAATAATCTTTGAGATTGTGACTGGCTCTCTATGTGTTAATTGATTTGTGTGTGAGAGAGAGAAAGACAGGAGCACACGAGCGTAGTAACAAAGGGTTAGCGTACATATAATTCAGTATTGAAATAATCGCGATCCATATTCATAAAATCGTAAAAATAGCTCATCCCCTCCCCACTTTGTTCATGGGAATACTACCATCATCATGTCATTTGACAGTCATATCAGCGGCGTATTCTTCCCATTATGCGGATAGTACATAGTACATCGGGCAAGAATATTTTTTAGGTGCAACCTTCTTCTCGTCTTGACATTAGTGCTCCCAAGTTAGATGCTTTAGGTAGATGTGAGTCTGTATAGAGGTGGCAGTGCTTTAAATGAAAGGCAACGTTCAAATATATAGACAAATGTCTTGTCTAGTTGTTCAGCTTTGTATTCGGTGGTTTAGTGATTGTTGCGGCCTGTTGCAAATAACATGACTTGCGCTGGTTCTTCGGCTTGAAACTAGAGCAAAATCCTTAATTCAATGGGTACTGGTAGGAGCTAGTTGTAAGATTTAATAAAACTGAATCGATTGTGATGTTAAATTTTAAACTCAAATATATTATTAGGCCGGGGAAATTATTGAAGAGATAATAATGAACAATGCTTTCAGCCTAGTTACGACTTACGACACCCATAGATTCTTATGTGGTTTGTTCAGACTAAAACTTTGACGATGGGACATTATATTTGTGTCAGTAGGTATTATCATTTGTACAAAACTACTCGAATCTATATATATCTTTGCAATAATTTTTCAACTTACCAATTGGTTCTGATTTGTTCTCCTGCTAGTCATACATTTTTTGAGTGAAAATTCTGTTAGGATACTGATAGGGGTATAATTATGCTTTGGAATAGCTATTTTCCATTTTCAGCACTAAATAGTTGTAAAATCATGTTAAATCACACTAAGAACCTGAAGCCAATGATGCGAGTTTGCATATGAAAGCAGAGATATATAATTGTATAGGCACATAATTTAGTCTCACGTCGAACTCATGCTACTTGGTCAAAAAATGACACTTGTTTTGAGTCCCGATGCTATAGTTGCTACTGCTATTGAATGCCTTTAGTACAGGTATAAGTTCCTTAAAAAGAATCGTCCACTTATTTATACATGGGTAGGTAGGTCTATCAATACATTGAAAACTATGGGTAGCTACACTACACTGCGTGTTTGTATCTCTTTGTACTTTAATATGAATATAAGTCTGGCTTTTCCACTCTGAGAAGAAGGTGAGGCAGATTTTGTTCTCGTAGGTACATTCTCTTTCAATCTTATCGATTTGGACTTGAGATCCAGTGTTTGCTGTGACAGCAAGAACATATGTGAGTATATGGTATATTTGTAAAAGTGTGCATCTACGTCGACAGTAGCTCTCCCAAATTTTCAGCAAAGCATAAAAGGTTTGACCTGGTGGAAGTCTAAGTATACACGTGAAGTTAATACAGAAGCAACGGCAGGAGCTAAGTGAAGGAGTAGATAAAAAGAAGGTTTCTGCCTCCCGAATTATATGTACGTACGAATTATATATCCCGAATAATTATGTACGTCGGTTATAGTGCACATTCTTCTTCTTCTTCTTCTTCTTGAAGTACTTTAGCTCGACTGTGAATGGTTTTGTCTTCGGAAAGAGCTACATACTCATTGTGATGGAGGCAGGAGTTTTTTGAGGACTGATTCCAACAGTAATACGGTACTTATTATATTCTTTGAACTTGTAGGAAAATCGCATTTGACGTGCACGCTAGGCTTAGTTTATTATTACTTTACATACGATAGAAGTGGCCGTCTATATAGTTTCAGTATGGCGTAAAGAAAGTTTGCTTGTGATGTAGCATTGTATGTATGTAGCGATTCTACTTATGTTTACGTCTAAACTTATAGGCTTACAGGTGTAGCTTTTTGTGGAAGCGGGTGAAATAGGAGTGTCTATCGCCCCTAAAAGTTGGTTACACTAGTTTTATATATATATATACAGATGAAACCTTGTGGAGTTTGTGTAGAGCGTACATGCATTTAACACATACGTGAGGCATGCCTACATCCGATTCTAATCCATGCCTGAATAAAGGTTCTCCAACTTGATATAAACTTAACTTAGGGATACAGTAGCGGTTCATTTATATAAAAGTCGGTATAAAGTTTTGACTACTTTGTTGATTGTCAGGTTGCTTGCACTCCTCTTTGAAAGTTCTCTGTCTCCCTCTTCTTGCAATCCAAGTGAAAATGCCAAGCCAAACGTTGTTTCAATCCCTCTCTTCTCTCGCTCCCATTTATTTTTCTCATCTTTTTCAGTTTTGTGTACAACATAACTTGTGTGTGTGAATGCACAAATCATAATAGTATGACTGAAAGTTTTGTCGGTTTTTCCTTACATTTTCTCTCGATTTTCGCCATAATTTCCCAGTAGTAAATACTGTAGATATTCATCTATGTTTTTCAGTTATGTGCATAAGTCATAATTAAATAGATTTAAAATCAATTTTTTTCTCATTCTATCCTTACACTTACTTTTTTCCTCCGTATGCATTATAATACGTGAAGATGAGTTGCCTTGAAGTTTGTACTTGTGTAGTATGTATAGGCAGTTGCGTAGAGGAAAATTCGTGCGTCGACTTAACTGTAATATTGACGCATAAAATTTAATTCAGAAATTGTATGGCCAGAATTAATACTAAATAAGTTGCGAGCTTGCCGGTAATAATAAATTTATTTTGGCAAAGTTTAAAATAATTGGGAAGCAATTTCATTTAGAAGTACGAGACAGGGAATCCTTTGAATTTACTTCTTAAGTCCGATTTGGTGTTAAAGGAGCCTTCGCCCAAGTGTGGAGATAGGAGAGCACAAGTGTTGTTACTCGTCGTCTTCCTTCGTTACTTAGTTGTATGGGCAGAAAGCTTGTAATATTTTATGAGAAGGAAGTGTGCAATAAAGTTTGATATAGGTATAGATGGAGATATTGGGAGTAAGTTTTAGGGAAATGGGCTTTCGCGTACATGCATTCATATATGCACTCATAGGTATGGGTACGTAGGAATACGAACATAGATGTTGGTAAGTCTCACCTGCTCTTCATCTACCTGCCTCCCCGTGTCTGTCTCTCTCCGTTATTATTATTGATCTTCTCTGCGGCTGCTGCCTGTCGACATAAAATGAGGTGGGAGATCCAATATGAATGAAAGCAGGAGACGAGAAGAGAGAAGCAGTAGTATATACAAAGGGTATAAAACGTGGATTCGCATGTTTGATTCTTCATCATCATCTGGTTTACGGGAGTGAGAGACTAAAACTGATACCACACACAGTCAGGTACATATGTGAAGAGAAACAATAATTCGAATTCGGATGTGAAACCGTGGCTGATTCATTTAAAAAACCAGTGTGTGTACGATATCATTACATGTATACCATCCACCCACATTTTCCCATCATCCGAAAGCTATCGTGATGAAGACGGCTGCTCGAGCCCAAGCCACTGCTCTTTTCATGTATCCCGTGAAGTGTGGGAGAGAGAATATAAAAATACAATAGTATTGCTTTGGTTTCTCTCTCTATGCACCGGCACATAGATATGCGTCACTACCAAAAATCTAAAATATTCATCAGCTTGTGGGATTGAAGCTCTTTTCAATCTGACAGTGAAGAGTTATGAAGGAAACACAAACTTTTCTGTAATGACAGTTAAATTTTTGGGATGCAAGGGTTGATAGTGGGTCACTCAAAAGCCTCATTGGGACATGAAAGATGAAGAAGCTGCATTGGTTTGTCTACAGTACAGCCTCATTGTTTAAACGCTAAGTAGTTTCTCGAAATGAGATTTATGGTTAATCCTGGGATGAGATAGATGATGATTATTTTTATTCATATGAATGATAAGTACAGTTCATATGAGCATAGATCATTCTTATCAGACGATCACATTTTGTGGGAAGTACCCTGGGAAAGGAGTTGAAATTTTGAGACTTTGCTGCTGATTATTTGTCATGCTGGAAAGAAAAGAGGGAAGAAGAATAAGAAATAGATTGATTAGATGGTTGATGTTTATATGGATGCGTACAAGCATTTCTTGAGAGACACGAGTTTTTAACGTTCGTGTCCGGGCTGTTGTATGTAGAAATGGAATAGTAATCATCGTGTGAAAAATGGCTGAGTGGGATGTATGATTTGAATGTAAGGCAAGTAAATGCCTGAATGGTTGTTATTTTCAAAGATGCCGGTTAGATTTGCAAGAAGCTTTATGCATAACGTCAGAGGAAAATGAAATGAAAATTGCATGAAGAGATAAACGATACTTAGACACTACAATGTACTCCCTGAATATACTATACGGTTGTATGATTTATCATTGTATTAGCGTTATTGCAAATATCAGTACAAGTGGAACTCTCTGTGCTTGGGCATATAGGTATTCCTTCGCATAGAGGAGAATAGTTTTTTCGAGAGAGAGAGAGAGAGAGGAAGCACCAAGAGGCTATTATGCATTAATCATTTAAAAGCCTTAGTTATGTTTGTTTGAAAAGATGGGCTAAGTTTGTTCACTGTGGCGTGTATACAACTGTACACCAAATTCTGTACGTGTATGGAAAATTTGAAGTAGAAGTAAACTCTATATATGCGAAAGAGACTTAAGTACTAGAAAGAATACCAGTAGCATGCTTGCATGGGTTTGCAACTCTCTCTCTATTTCTCATGTTGGCTCAACGTGAGGACATGGAATTATGTGGATATCCTTGAGTGTTAGCTGGTTCGTACACACATATGTGAGCGTGAAAGGAGCTGAAGGAGTAAATGTATGCTTGTAGAAGAGAGAGAGAGGTAGCTGTTTCTTTGAGCTGTCGGTTGTGTAAGTTGAAAGAGGACTATATATTTGGGAGAGATAGAGCGAGTGAAGCAATGTCTATTTGAAGTTTTATGAAGAGGAGTTCGATTTTTCTCCGACTTATCCGGTTGGTTCTTTTTCACATCCATAAAGTGAGCACTGGAGAAAAGAGTGAGACAGATCTTTATGTGTCAGACAAGGAGGAACAAGAGCGAAAGGGAACTTTTGGGCTTTTGTCGCATGTTATCTCTAGGCAACGGGAATCCCAAACAGACTATCCTAGCTTCCTGACTTGACTCTGGGTGATGTATGCCTTTTGGAAGGAAGACTAGGAGTGAGCTGGGGTATATGGTAGGAAAGAGAGAGGAAAAGAGTCAGTGTACCCAAGTTTTTGGTACACTTGTGCTTTGCAGGAGTAAGCATACCTGTCGTTTGGATGGGTTAGTGCTTTCACGCGTTTTACAGAAAAGGAGAGAACAGTTGGACATTTATACGTATGCGGAATGGGTAGGTGGATGGATGGACACATTATTTGCTTGGATTTCACAAAAGTGGGTAGGTATTGAATGAGCAGACGGCGAGAGAGCAGTCCTCGGGAGAGTGCGGAAATTATTCATGATGTCGGTAGTGGAATGGGACGTGCCGCTCTCCTTTTCTCCTGCCACTCTCAGTCCTGAGCTCCCGATTCTCCTCTTTACCAATCCGACATCTCCCTAGGCAACGTCGGACCAAAACATACCGGAGAGATTCCCTTCTCCTCCTCGGGACGACGGGATCCTCCTCCTCTCTCTCCTGTTACTTTCTTTCTACGAATCCCGCATGTGGACTTATGTAGCTAACATTTTGTTACTACTTGGAGCATTTTCTCTACCTCTTCAATAAACTCTGAATCCACTCGGATCCTTTCTTTCTTTCCCGGGTAGGAGTCACATCTTTGCGTGTGCTCGTCAAGTAGCAGGATTCGTCCTCGTCAATGCTTCCATGGAAACTCCCGTCCAACCACTCCACAACATTACATTACTTGAACAGCTTCACAAAATAGCATTATTACATTACACACGTTTATATATATGTATAGACTTTTTCCTGTTCCTCGCTCCTGCCTTCATTCTCTCTCATCAAACGCTAGGTTTTTTTAGACCTAAGCCGCTGACTTTCTAGAGAACGAAAAGGTAAGGCCTAATGCCTCCCTCCGCATTATCTTTTTATTTCCTCATCATTGCAAGCGTTGTGGATAAAAAATACTACTTGCGTCGTTAGCTTGCACCATCTTTCTACCTTCATCATTTACTCTCTCGAAAATGAATAGATAAGTACCATAAAGGTAGCTACAGTATGTTTCCTCGTAATTTAAGCACATCGTCTAAAGATGTATATACCAGTCATGTCGTAGTTTAGATGTGACTATTATCTCAGTGTATTACTACGTGTATGGATTTAATTGTACCCTTAATACTTACGATCACACGGCGTTTTAATGGTTTTATAAACGCATCGGTAGGAGTATTTTAGTATTTTGTGGAACTATTTAATTTATTTTATGTTTAGCGCTGTAAAAATTATCGTTTTTATTTACATAATCAGACGACTTTGTCTCAGAGTAGTCGGAGTCATTTCTTTAGTCTTATACATCTCATTCTTACTTTATTGGAAATGAATTTAGACAGGAGTCGGCAAAGTCTGTCTCGCTTTTAAAATAAATGAAATTCGTGATTTATCGTATCTGGTTAAGCTAATGAACGAGTTTACTTACACTGCTTTATCTCTTATCTTCAAACGTTGAATTCATTCACTCTTTCTGAACTGCCTTTCGCCTTTTTATTGGTAGTAGCATTGAAAGTGATAAGACAGTCTCGTTGAAGTGCTCAAATAACGTGTAGTACTTGTACTTGTTACGCGTATTGTTGACGTTGAGCTGTTAGCAGGAAATGAAGGATGAAGTATACATGAAGTCATCTTTTTTAGTTCATACTGCATGTTCAAAAATTGCATTTTCTTGTTAGTGTTCTTTTGATTGATGGTTATCAAGGGTTTTTTATTCTTGCACAGCGTGAGTTTCATTCAATAGGTTGGTTGACATTGAGCTTGTTGCATGGTTCATGTTGGATTAAGGTTCTCAAAAACCACTGCTAAGTGTATAATAACCCAAAGGAGTCCAGCTTATACTTGTATTTGCATGCACCTGAAAATGGAACTTGGGAATGGTAAATGTGTAAGAAAAAGCATGCGTATGGGGGTTGGATTAGTGAGACTCCTATTCAAGCTGGTATTTGTATATCGCTTTCGTTAAAGTGTGGCAGCATTTATTCGCTTGCAATTGTTTACTTGTAACAGAGAACGCCTGTATCTTGCTCATGCTGTGAATGCAATTTCCAGTGTTGGTAAAAATGGTGTTCAGATCTTTCTGCTGTGTACATAGGTAATTTTAGATGGCAAAATGAGAACTCATGTATCAATATAATGATGCAAAACATCAAAGGATGAGCTCAAAATTTCATTCATATGATCGTAAAGATGTTTCTTCCTATAATCAGGATTTGATTTCGTTTGTTTGGCTGTGTGTAAATAGTTTTTTACATTACATTCTAAAATCTCTGGAATTTTTTGATAAATATCAAAGTGCTCTTGTTTTTTGAAGTTTAGGTTGCTTTGGAAATACTAAACATTTTTTGCATTTATTGATTACAGGTATATCATACAGAAGGATTGAAATCTAATGAAGTGCCTTTGAGTGCCTGAGAAGACAGACATTTCAAGCTTGAAGAAAAAAAGGATTTAACTTCTGAATGTACAAACGAAAGAAGCGGAGGGCTAATAAGGGCAAGAAAAAACTGTCCATTGCCACCTCGCCCTCCTCCCTGACCCCAACCTCGTGGGCTGATGAGAAGAAAGTTGCTGGAACAGCTGACACAAGTGACAACATGAGCGTGACGACGATGGAAGTTGCCGAAGATCACCATCAAAAGCCACAGCGTCAGACAGTGGAGTTGGTGGCCAGTAATAATAGCAACAGCAAGGCGGTTGGTGCCCGGAAACGTAAACCAATGCAAATCTCAAAGGTAGGCGGGCTTGTCTGGTTTAGATTATACTAGAAAGGTACGAGCCACGAGCTGGTGCCAACCTATTATTGTTAAATTGAATGTGATCATCCATTTATGAGATGAGAGGGGAGAGAGATAGAAAGAAAAAAGATGATGTTACTCTTTTGCGAAATGGGATTGTGAAGTTTAGTCAGTTTTAGCTTATTAACTCTATAACAGTCATTTTATTACATACCACCCTAAGTCTCACCATCACCATGCGTATTGTGCTTGTGCACGAACCACTGTGGTTTTTTGTGGCATGTGTGCATTCGCTAGGAATATAGCTGGTGGAAAAAAGCTCGGGAGGAAACAGGTAGGATAAAGTACGACTTGTCGTGTGTTGGCTTTTTGTTGATGCCTGTGTAGATCAACCCCCACTGTACGTGTATATACCTTTTATGAAGCCGTTCCTGCTTAGTGTGGAAGGTACGTAGATGTATACCTCTGCTCTGCAGCCCCATCATGAGTATATACGTACATCATACGTAAATAAGTCACCCCACACATGCAGTTGAAAAGTGCATGCTGATGATGATCAATTTTCCACAAGGTGTTCTAAGTATGAATCACCCATTGTGATGAATAAATGGGATGAATTTTCATCCCTTTTAGACATTTCTCTCTCACTCCCTGTCCTCACCTTGTAATAGCGGATTTTGTATTCTTTGTGAGGCTGTAGTAATAAAGGTTTTATTGAAAGGTCGTCGATGATTGTGCGCGAGTGCGCTCTATTTCACGATGCTCCGCATACAATCAGCATAACAATGTGGTTTTCCACATGAGAGATCAATTTGTAAGCGAGATCAAGTTGACGTTTTTACACCACAGCACGTACTTGTGTACGGTCGGTTGCTTCTCATTTGGTTATATATTGGAGTGGAATTGTAGCTGATTCTACCTGCGGCATGTATATTTTTCACTCAAACTTACTCGTCAACAATTGACTTTATAGACTGGAACCGTGAAATGAATTAAGATGGGTGTATGAAATTGAAATTAAACTCGGTCTTTGTACTGAAATAGTGTGCGGAATCATTTGTTTATGCTTGTTTATTTTTTTCTTCATTGGTAGATTGTTGACAAGAAGCCGTCGATGACCGACCATCCAGTTGACTTTGGTGCCGAAAAGAATCTAGTACATAATAATAATAACAATAGTCCACCATACAAGAAACCTTGCCTGGAGATGAGTAAAAATGGGATGATCAAAAACATTTTGTCAGAACTGAAAACAGCCAAGTTAGGCAGTAGTCGAAGTGACATATTGTATTCATCTAAGCATTTTGAGATGGACGAAGATGATGAGGATGACAGAAGCGAGGAAGAAGGAGTACTATGTATGAAAGAGGATGAAGATGATGATGATGAGTATGAAGAAGGAGTGGACTACTCAGGAAATGAGGAGGCAAAATATCTGAATAAAAGGCAAAACCTTTACGTCAGTTCGACAACGAAGGAGAGGTATGGTGCTGGAATGGGTAGAAGTAGCGTAGGGGGTCCTCATCGTGAAGGTTCAAGTCGTAGTAAGACTGACCTGACGGATATCAAAATCAAAAGTATTCTTGTCAATTCGGGGGTAACTGGAGAATCGCGATCATCCTCGTCTCCAAATGGCTGGGATCGGAATAAGTACATGGACGAAGATGACAGTGCAAATGATGAAGGTGCTGATCTGAGAAGCATCACCGGAAATAGTACTGGTGATGATGAACTGCCCTTCCGTTGTGGAGTTTGCGCCTACGGGAGTTGCGACAAGAGCACTTTGCTCCGTCATATGAGAACTCACAGTGGGGAAAGACCATTTCAGTGCCGTCTCTGCTATTTTGCTTTCACGACCAAAGTAAGATTATAATTTTCTAGCAATTCCTTGGGAAAGTCAGAAAGCCTTGGAAATAGTATAAACACGATTATATGCATATTATTTTCCTTTTGTCTCCACTAAAATCGTATGTTTTATTGCTGTGCTTTTAAATTTAGCTTAAAAAATGAACAAACATCTACACCTTCATTTTTAGATTTATCGTGCAGTAATTTCATTGTGGAATTTATTCATGTTCTTTCCAGGCAAATTGTGAGAGGCATCTCAGAAACAGACATGGGCAGATCGATAGAGACCAACTTCGTAATCTTGTTGTCTGTCTACCGACGTCTAGTAATGCGTCTGAATCTGAAACAGAGGTGAACTCAAATGGTGGACGAGCACATCAACCAAGTCCGGTGGCGTCTCTGGACTTGAAAATAAAACGAAAAAGCGAGGATACATCAGCAGTGGAGGAAAACGAGATGCCCCTGGACTTGAGTATGGACGCCGTGGACTTATCCACAAAGCATAGGGATGGAAATTCTAATTTCCGGCGTAAGGCTTCTTTACCTCGTCCACGACCGTTGTATGCCTCATCAGAAATGTCCAACTCGCTCGTCACGTCACCGTTTATTTCTAAACGAGAGCCACTGGTTCATCCTCAGTTACCATTGAAGTAATACGAATTACCACGGCTTTTTACCAGACTAAATATATGATATTTGAATATTTGGTTTCCCCATGATTCTTTTTTTGTTGTGCTTCCAATGCCGTAAATTGGATTTATGAATAAGTTTTTCAAACTATAATGAATTATTACCTATTTTTGCAGCACATTTTCGCATCCAATAGCTCAAACAGCACCGATTGTGGGAGCTCATCCGACTCATCCAGCTTTCTCTATTTTCCCTTTTGGAGGCTCATCTGGCTACAATCCTTTTGCCATACCATCAGCTAATGTGGAAAAACTCATTGGTTTAGGTTCCAGCTCTCCACCTAAGATGGCTAATCCCTTCATAGCTGGAAGGTAATTTTTCCCTTACTCACATTTTATTGGTCTATAACATACATAGCAATGTTTACAGACCTCTGTTACTTGAGATTGAAATGCCTCACTCGTTTACGCTTGCTTATCAATAAACTAGGCAGTTGTCACCAGTGAGTGAATTTGTTGTTTTCTCTTACAGTCCCAATTCCAGTTTTGATAACCGTGACACGATTTCTTCTGTCGAGAAAGAAGTTAAAGTGAAGCCAGAACCGATCTCGGAATCTAAACGATCAGGGTCAAACTCGAAGTCAACATCGTCCTCTTCAGTCTCTCCCACAACGAGCAGTAGAAAAAGAAGTGACAATAGTAACGGCGAGTACCAGAAACCAAAGCAGAGGCGCTATCGAACTGAACGACCATTTGCATGTCCACATTGCCCCGCAAGATTCACTTTAAGGTGTG
Organism: Spatulosminthurus flaviceps; assembly: GCA_034693705.1. Lineage (NCBI taxonomy): Eukaryota > Metazoa > Arthropoda > Collembola > Symphypleona > Sminthuridae > Spatulosminthurus > Spatulosminthurus flaviceps. The sequence goes on along the minus strand of JAQFXU010000143.1, from coordinate 27,154 downwards.
CATTTGCTCCAACATTCCAGTTTGTACTACTCTAAGAAATAATATTCTGTAGAAGTTGATTTTTACTAACATAATAAACTTAACCCTAGGTCCAACATGGAGCGTCATGGCAAACACCAGCATCCCACTGTTTGGCAAAGAAGCCCATCAAATAGAGTCATTAACCGCCAAAAAAATCAGCAATTGAGTCCCCTAGTAGGACCCCCAACCCTGGTCCATCCAAACAAATATACCGGCAATAATATCGGAGCGGAAGTAAAGGAGAAAAATCGAGACTCTTCTCTGAATGTCCGAGCTGTCATTGCTCAACAACTGAAACGAAAATTATCTAATTCAAGTCTCCGCAATAACAATAACGGTAGTGAGACGGAAACTGATCCTGAGAATACTCCAGGACTTGATGGTAAGACATCTGGAGGGGATACCCCAGATTTAGCAAGTGTGAGTCAACTACTGGATCGAGTTAAGAACTCCAATTTTGCTCAGTATTTCAATGAGGCTGAAGGGCATAATATGAACGACAACAGTCAGTCGGATGATGATGGTGAAGGTGACGGAGATGAAAGTGCAGAAGAACCTTTGTCATCAGAAGAAGGGGAAATGAAAAGTTCTGGGGTGGAAAAAAAGAAGAGCGCCTATTCTTCCGCACCTCACAAGGTGAGTGGAGATTTCAACGTTTTCGGTCGTTTCTTCTCCTGAGGCACTAAAAATTCAGTTGCGAACAATCCCGTTGTGGCTCCAATTATGAGAATCGGAATCCTTCCATTCACTCATCTGTCCAAACGTTTTTTTGTATAGGCAAGCATGGTACTGTGCTGTCATGAATTGATCAGATAAGATATGCCACGGTTAGAACGTGATTTATTTAAATCTGACAATGGCTCTGGTATATTTGCATTTCCTGCAGTATATTAGAAGGAGTCATTAAAACTTAATTAATTAACTTAATGTTATTACTATCATATAATGTTACATACCTGTATAGATACATTTAAGAAGATACCAAAAAGTCAAATACACAAACGTAGTAATTAATTCATGTGTCTCCTTTAAGTAGATTTATAGTTACACATATATATATACATATATATCTGCTCAAGATTACAAAAATTTATATTATTATTGTTGTTGTTACTCAATGTTGTCAATTATATATTATTTTATTTGCTTCCGTTATATTTTTGGTGATTTATGTACTCCTAATCAGTACATAATATGAGTATATTATATTAAGTTTCTGTCAGTATATTTATGTACTGCTTGGCGTATAAACTACGTATAGATCGATTTATAAATTCATTCTTACAACATCATTTCAGAGTGAATTCAGAAACCACATTTTTCATTTTGTTTTGGCATGAACTTTAATTTTTTGTAATAAATAAAGCGATTTATTAACCGCTCGCTAAATAACACCGCATTCTGCTGGCACTGTTGTCTTTGCACTCTAGCTAGTTTGATATAGTTATTCTTCTTCAATTGTATACGTGTTCTGTATTGTGTCTAAACAAAATAAAATCGTTCTGTGCATTGACTTTAACGCTATAGATTTTCTTTTTTACGACACATTGTGTAGTTAATTGCATGTATGCATGTGTATCCGAGCTTCATTTCTGCTCAATTTGAAAATTTTCTTATTTTTTTGCCGTTTATATTCAACATCTCTGGTCATAATCTCGATCCAGATGTAATTACGGGTACCCAAAGTTACCTGCCAAAACCCAAGTTTTATAAAATCAGGGGGAAAGTGAGTCATCATTTTGACTTCACCTCACCTTGACGAAACCGCACGCATGAACTTCTTTTTTGACTTACAATTATTTTCAGTTCTAAACCATGGTTTAAAACGAAACTTGCCTTGACAATGCTTGGTACTAGCACAATTCGGATAAACTTAAATTAAGAATGAGCGTGTGGGCTTTATACAACATTAAAAAATGGAGCTCATGATTCAGTATTTGTACACAAACCTCATTTGGTTTTCTGGAAAACCGGTTAAATAGTGAGTACCAACTGCAGGAAAAATTGTTGAGGTTAATATTTAACCATTAGTAAAATTAATTTTCTTATTTTTCTTTTAAATTAAGAAGAATACGCAGTGTCAATTGTGAATATGGTCAAAGTAGTACATGTAAATGTAATTTCTAATTGTTCAATGCTTGCAGATCTCATGCCCTCATTGTACTAGGCGGTTCCCATGGACGTCTTCTTTAAGACGGCACCTTCTGACCCATACTGGTCAGAAACCTTTCCAATGTTCTAAATGTCCGTTATTATTTACAACAAAGTCGAACTGTGATCGACACTTGGCTCGGAAGCATAGTGATGCAAATCGAAAAGGGGGTTCAGATTCAAATAATTCCTCGGAGGATGAAGATCCTGATGGGGATGGTGAAGATGAACATGACGAAGAAATAGCGATTGCTGAGGAAGAAGGAGGAACCGAGCCCGTAACACCTACGGCCAATAATTCTAGCAATCGGAGCGCTGTTCACAAAACTCCCAGTAATGGAAATAGCAACAATTCCAGTCCGGGCGAGGATGCTGCATTTAGGTAAAATATACTTAAAATTTTTGCAAGCATATGTTAGTTTGCTGAAATGTTATTGATTTGATATACTGAAATTAATAAAAACAGGTGTCATCTGTGTGAGGCTGCTGCGGGAGAGCGTGAGGCGCTACTGGCTCATATGGAAGAGCAGCACAAAGAGACATTTCACCTACTCGTTTCTAAAGGAGCTCTTAGCTCATCTCCTCCCAGTGAAAACAGCGAAAATGAGCAAAATCTACCTGACCAAAAGGATGTAACCCATAGGAAAGTAAGTCGTTCTTGTTATCAGGATGTGTAATGAATTTTTGGCCTGGTTAATTATCGACTCTGTTTGAAACAATTTAGTAAAATTATTAATTTGCTGTTTTTGTTTTTTGCAGGTAATGTGCGTATTTTGCATTCGCCGATTTTGGTCAGTTGAAGATCTGAGGCGTCACATTCGTAGTCACAGTGGGGAGCGTCCGTTTTCTTGTCCTCACTGTTCCCGTCGATTCACCTTGAAGCACTCGATGCTACGTCATTTGAAGAAACATTCAAGCAGTTCTACCCCATCGCGGAAGCTCTCAAAGGTTGCAAAAGAGGCAGGTTCTACCACTAATATTGTTACTACTAGAGCCGTGAATAGCAAAAACGGGGATTTAATTGGGCGTTTGTTGGGCTTAAACGACGATCAGTTAGTGGAGCAACTCTTGAGCCAACCTGATGCGAAAGATGCGGCGAAGCTACTAGGACTTGGGCAGCAACAGCAAATGCAGACTACCGCTCGGGTCACGTCTAAAGTTAATTAGCTTGAATGCTAGTCCCTGTGTCAACTTGGAAGTCAATGGAAACTTTACATCTAATTAGTGCTAATTGTTGTTGAACATTAGATGTACACATAAAATGTGCTGGAGTCAACAATAATTCACCTGTATGTAGATTGTGGGAAATCGTTATCACTGGCAACTTTAACTGAAGATATGTGACATAGCCATGCAGTCTATCCAGATTTTTAGATGGGCTCAAATAATTTTAAATAAGACATATTATTCATTACTTTTTGTATTGAAAATACATTGTATAAGATTTTACCAGGGCATTTTATCAGGACAGATTTACAGCTAATGAGCCAACTTGTTTGACGCACTTTATTTTTCGAAAGTTATATTATAAGTATTTGAACCTTTTGGTTGCCTTGAAAAGGTCGTACGATAATTTATTTAATGAAGAGTAAACCTTGTATCTGCCAGCAACCAAAGTTCAGTTGATGCACATAAAATTAGTTTGAGAAACACTTTTAACCAAGTACATGTTGACTTTACCCGTTCCGTTAAAAACGGAAGAACTACTTATAATTATAACTATAGATTTAGTATTATTATTATATTCTACCACTAAATATTTAACATGGCTGCATTTTTTTCTGACATTCCTATCAAGAGACAAGCTTACCCCGTGTGGAATGATCTTGATGTCTTGATGTGACGGGTTTGGATCAGAAATGTAATTATTATGATTTTTTACGTTTTCACTCATACTTGTTTGTAACCACGCTTTATTTATTATATTAGACATGTACAGTTAAAGTTTTGTAAATAATTTATGTGCATAATCGACAGAGCCTACAGCAAAGTATCAGGTTCGCCCGAAAGCTCCACATACTCATCTTCTCATGCTTCAACTCCAGTCATTACTTGTATTGTGATTCAGGTTTTAATTTTTTTAAGAATTATTATTTTTCTTGTATTTTCTATTTTATATATTACGTTGTTTATAATACATCAGCGTTCAGTTTTTATGTTCAAGAGAAATCTTCGCTATTAGAAATAAGTAAAAACACAACACTAGCAATTTTATGACAACATCGACAAGAAGTTTACCTAAAGAGAAGCACTTGGAAGACAAGGCAACGGTATAAATCACCCAGTTTAGATGGATGCGGTATAAATGAAATTTGAAAACGAAGCCATACGAAATCAAAATAATAAGTCTAATGTTGCTAGTATGTTTACTAAGTTACTAATTACGAATATTTACCCGGTCCCCATTTTATGCATACTGTGAAAATTTCTACAAGTGTTAATGTTAATATTCATCCAAACATTTCACAATAGAATTTGTCTTAATTAAATTTAAAATTATGTGCACGGGGTATTTTACAATTTTTTATGCGTATGAATATTAAAAAAAATTTGAACACAAGTATAGTACATACATATTTATGCTGCTGTTCCCTACGCGTAATAAAAGGTAGGGCTCGGTTGAATGGGTCTTCTACAACTATTTCCTGTGTTAGAGTACCAAGTGCATTGTAGTAACTGGGGGTTCAAAACTTTCACATTATTTCCCTCCCTCTTGTACCAGAGTAATGCCTAGCTTTCAGACACATATAATGAGAAAAGTGTCGTTGTAAAATGTATTTTGCAAGTGTAAGCATCTGTAAACTTTTGCAAAAAGAGCTAAAAATATCTAAGAAAAGTATGGAAAAGCTCAAAAAATTGTTTCACTTTGCAAGTGTTGACGTGACTTATTAAGTAACTAATATATACATAAATTTGATGTATGTGCAAAATTTTTAGCGCTCTGGTTTTATCATAAAAATGTTATTTATACCAGGAACCCAGGTATATAATATATAATAGAACATCTACAACAGGCATAAAGTATGTTTTTATGATCTTGCTGGAGTGTATGTATGTATAGTATCAACAAATCTCTTGAAAAAACTCGCGCTGTCTATACACGTTGCCTCTCTGAATAATATACATAAAAAGTAAGGGTATGCAAATAATAAAATCGTTATGGAAGAAATATATGTAAGTATACTTTATTATAATTCGTTAGTCTTGAAAATGTACAATGTTTAGAAGTTTTAACCAACTTTGACAAACAAAATAACCGTCCAATTTTCGAAATCGTCACGAATATATAAATTTAAAACATATATTGTACACTGAAGAAGAATGAATGTAAAATGCAACATATTTACATTTAACTTAAGTATGAGCAAACTTATAGAGGAAATGTCAAAAAGTTACTGTAATATTGTGATGTAAAGCAAATAAAAAGGTTTAGTAGGGCTAAGGTACATGTGTAAGTACATGCCGTTTAGCACTAAATGTAAAAACGATCAAATCTACTGCACACTGTAGTACTTCTAACTGGCTACATAGAATTGTTATGGTAAATCTCTTACTGGCTCTGTATTGCAACATCAGTATTGTTTTCAACTATCACGTCAAAAATATTTGTAAGGGTCTCCTCAAAAGCTGTTTCTGCCCATCCGTTTTTCTCGTTTACGTAAAGATCAATCACAACTTGGAACAGCTTATTGTAATTGAAATTGAAAAGCACAGGAAAATGTTCTTTTAGGAAAATGATATTTTTGTGTTAGAAGAAGAAGAAATGGGTTCTATGTAAGCACACCCTAAATTTGACATTGTGTTATTTCTGAGAGCAAAAATAGTTAAGTATCAGCCACTGATGAATCCGCCACAGTTTAAATTCTCAACTAATGCTGATTTGCATTCAAACAACACCAGGCTTTTACTCCTCAAATTTTACTATTGTTTCCATATCAGTAAGGTCATCGACGTCTGCTCTATGTATTCGCGAACCTTTAAAAGTTTGTTTTCTTTTAGCCACAATGATTCATTGGTGGTCAACTCAAATAAATTTACAAGCGAAGAATATTTTGACGAGCCGTCACTGACAGCGGTCTTCGTAGTAAGGTATTCTGGTTTTTAAATATCTGTTAATATAGACAACCTGAATTATAGGTAGAGAGATGCAGGAAAATTTTAACATTGGAATACATTTTCCTTGGATTTATTCAAATCTTGTTTACACAAGTCTAGTACATGCAGTGTTCGTAGTCGTAGCCTATTTTCTGATTCTATACATCTAAACGTAGCAATAATCATAACGGTTTATTTTCAAATGAAAAATATTTTCTTTACTTGCACCCTCGTTACAACTTCTCTTGTTGTAGTTGCACTTTTCTGTGCTTGCACTTATAGACTAGAAATTAAATGAGTAAACGTATTTTAAATCTGCACTTGTAGTCCTAAAAAAGTCAATAATACGTGTAGTTCTGTTAATGTTGAGTACATCATGTAATAAATGTGCCTAAATGATTCCAATTATTTTACCATTTATTATTCCAGTAATCTTCGTCGCCTGATTTACCCGGACCAGGAGGACGCGTATCTATCATGATGGCACATAATTTTAAGTAATCACAAGTTTTAACGATCACATTATACTTGTAGATGCCATATAATATTCCATGATATTCCCATCCAGATTTGAGTTAAAAAACAAACCTATCCATGTGGTTTGTGGTGTATATGCAAAGTTTTAATCCTGATCGGTTACACCGGATTCGAAGTTAACCGGAAAAAATCTACATGTACAGATGCAAACGGGATTTATGATTTTGCTTTTAGTGTAAATAGATATACAATTTCCAGTGCACTGGATTTTTGTGATTTCATTTTTACCCACATCACAGTGTCAAATAAGTGGTGTTCCACTATGCCCCATAAATAATAAATAGGAAAAACAATAAAGTACGCAGGCACCGCATTTATACAAAAACCAAAATAGGATCTGACACTCATTTGAATTTAACCGTCTGACTTATATCCCTTCCCCATCAAAATCTGGATTTGCTCTTAAAATTCCAAATGAATTCCCTCACTGATTTTTATTCTTTTGAAAAACAGTAAAAACTTTAATTATGTTGCACCAGATTGTGTGATTGCATATGTACCAAAGTCAGCTTAAATATATAACATATGTCCATATGTGGCTCAGCATCTAATTTCATAGTTTTGATGCCCTTGCTTTTTCTGCAGGCATTGAACTACAGAGAGCGGGAAAAATAAACAAAGGTGTGATTCATCATTCACTGCGCTCTGTGCTTTCCGATCCCCCTTTTATTTTGTTAAAACGAAACGTTAACCCACTATGGGTTTAACCCAGCACTCATCCCTGTATGTATGTACAATGATATTATAGCGATATGAATTGTGTGTGTTCTTCTATATAGCTATTTCTCTAAAACACGAGACGACTAGCTTATTAAAGCGTAAAATAAACGAGACATTTATGCACGTTAGTGCCATTACCGTGCTCGAGATTTCGAGAATGTGTACATATAGGGAAACTAAATATAAAGTGTGACTTTATAGTAATCGTTTCGTATTTTATATAAGGAAAGGATCTTCTGGTTCTTGTATTTATTATGATTTTAAAAGTCATAACGTTATCGTTTTTGTGAATTTTGTGTAAGCATTTTTCATTTCTCTGGTTTATTGAGTATTGTGTCTTGTGGCCGATTCATTGTAAAGACAGATGTTAATGCTGGTTGATATAAGGAAACTCACTTTTTAGCAATAAAAAGGTTTGTTAATTTGTGATTTTTACTTGCTTAGTAGATTTGTAATATTAAGTAAATGAGAAAATATTTTTGAATGTAAGTAAAAATTCTGGAGGCTTGATTCACTATTTGTGGTTTACGCGTGTCATTTATGTTTATTGTAGGAAGGTTTAAAAGCGAAGTGACTTTAATTATATAGAATGAGTAGTAAAGAGTAAAGTATTGTCAGTTTGTTTGGGTTAGGAAAATATATGTAAAGAAATATGTTGTTGGGAAAGGTAGGAATATAGAGAGTAAGTTATGTTTTTATTGAATTTGTAGACCTTTAAAATTTGAATTATGGGGAAATGAGTAGGTCATATAGCTGTGACTGTGTATGAATGTGTTAGTTGTTTAGGTTTGAATTTGAAATGCTGAGGTTGAGATGCCGATAACGTTGTGTGGTAAGATTAGGAAGGTGTATTGAAATGTGACCTTTGGGTTTGGTTGTAGGTTTAGAGGGAAGAGGATTTTTGAGGGAGGACGGAAAATGTTGTAGTGTGGTTAAGTGTGTTAGTACTGCTGTATTGATTTTGAATATTATTTTATGTTAATTATAGGCAGAGCTGTTCCATGGACTTGAAAACAAAATGTAAAGTGACGAGGTCTCCAAACTTGAAGGGACGAAGCACTCACGACAAGAAAATGTTGGAATTGCTGCTGTAGATGATTGGTCTACTTGGGATTTGGATTTGTGTGATGTAAGAAGTATATTGCTAGATTACATTGAGGGGATATTAGGACAAGTTGATTTTTTGGGTTATGTTTTGAATGTTGAGAGTGTTGTTTTAGGAAGTATATTTGGCTTTGGAGGGTGTAGATTTGATTTTAGGTATAGATTTAATGTTGTTTGAAGGAGTAAGCAGTCTGTGTCTGTAGCAGGAGAAAATATGAAGGCGGCTTTACTCAAGTTGTCTTTGTTTTGTACCTGAGTTTCTTGATAAGGGTGAAATTATTGATACACGAATTATTATGCATGTCGGGGTACTGTTTTGTGTTGCAAATGGGAGCAGCGGCTGAACCGATTTGAAGTTGGTTTTTCTGAAAGGCCATCAGAGAAGGTTAGGCAGCGACTGGAGAAGGAGCTATTTTATTTTTGTTGTTCTTAATTTTTAATTTTGCATAAATGATTTGTGGTTTAGAGTTTTTTGAAATATCTCAACGCAAAAGATACGTTTTTTACTTTTTAAAAGAGTTTTATAGGTAAGCAAGTTCATAAATTGGAGAAGGACTGAAAGAAAGATCGGTTAGGGTTAACTCATGTGTTATTTTATAGATACAGGCGTGTTTAGTTGAAAACTTAACTTCAATTTTATTGTGTTGCTTCTGTTCTAGATTATAAACATCTTTAGTCCCAGCCTGCTGTTTTTCCGGTGAGGAAGATTAGTTATTTATCCTGGTGGAACATCAGTTTTTTTGCAAAAACAAAATGGATTCTTCTTGCCCAAGCGCCATGGTTGAACCGTCGGTCGCAATTACGAACTCGCACAGACCGACTTTGCACAAGCTTAACGAGTAAGCTGAATTTATTTTATATCGTTCGAATGTTTTGTTTGAACCAGATGCTTATAAATTAATTATTTGATCCTTGGGATACGTTTATTCTGTAAAAATTGTATATGCAAATGCAAATGGACTAGTACACGGATGCGATTTGGTTTGTTTGCAGAAAATTGGAGGACCTAAGGGTAAAGTTGAATGAGCCTGCAAACAACCTTACTAGCGAAGCTGTATTGATGTTAACTGGTGAGCTGCAGGTGCGTGTGTATAAGATTTGAATGAAAACAACATTTCCTTTGCATATGATGCTTATTACCAGTTCCTTATTAATGAACATTTTCTTCCAGCCGCTGTACAAACAGCTTATAATTTACGATTTGGAAGGAGCTATTCAACGTCAGATTGAAACTTACATGTGGAATGACTGCTTCAAAACTCCTCTGACCCATTTTCAGCGTCATGACAAGGCTTTGTTTCATTTGATGATTGAGATAGGGGTTGGATTCTACTTGGGGTTTATTCACGATGTTGGGATTCATTTCGATATCTCGTTTATAAAGTAAGTGTCGTAAACTTGATGCGCTTTTTATTCATATGTTTAAAAGTAAATACGTGCTATGTAAACTCTTCTAATTTCTTCCTATAATGTTTCAGACACACTCAAAGGAGTTTATATTGCACAGCACCTACAGCGCAAACTGTCTTGCAGAGTTGTCCCTCGAAGAGCTCTGTTTATTACATCATTCAAAATTCTCTCATCCGTGTAGGAGATTTGCTTCGTTACCGGGGTAGTTTAATGGAAGCGTTGAAGATGTACGACAAATCAACTGCCTTGTGCCCATCCAACGGACACCCATTTAATCAGATGGGACTCGCTCAAATAATGCTAGATAATAAGACAGTTGATGGCCTCTTGACAGCGATTTATTATTATGCTCGGGCGGTTTCAGTTACCAACCCCTACGTCGCTGCGCAGCATAATCTTGATGGTCTTATGGCCAAAATTAAAAGGTGAGAGTTTGTAACTAGCAAATGAAGCCTACCTTTTTCTCGCTCCTGGCTCTATATTGATCGGTAATTGTGACAATCGTCTAACTGTCAATGATATGATTTTGTTATTTAGTTTCACTCCTAAAACCAAGATTGAGGAATTCACTCACAGCTTCCTTCTTGCGATTGGAAACCCCCAGCCTTCTGCGGTGCAATCTCCCTCTCCGTCGTTTGTCACTATGTTGTCGCCGTTGGTTACTAACAATTCCATGAATACGAACCAGCTCTTTCGGGTTATCGTTATTGCCTTATGGGCTTGGCGGCGGGAGTCGAACAAGTCACTTCTGGCAGTTGATGCTGGATCAGAAAACATAGTTCTGGAAATAATTGCTTCCATTATCAATTCACTCCTTCTAGCGGCTAATGCTTTTCCGGACTTGACATCTTTTTATGCCTTGGCTCATCGTAAGTAACTTCTACTCAGATCACAGTTGTTATGTGTTAGTTACATTTATCATTTCGTTGAGAAATCCAAATCTTTACCCTAAGCTTCAATAAGAAGCTTAATGTGTTGTAATGCTAAATTGTGCATCCCTTTCTATGTTACAGTGAAAATATTAATGGATTGGCTTCGTGTCAATTCTTCTGTTCTAAATAACGCTGCATTCCGCACTAAACTTCACACGGGAACTTTATGCAAATTCTTCAACCAGCTTCTGGTACTCGAAAGCAATCTGTGTGGCCTAAGGTCGAAGGAAATCGAGAACGTTATTTTGCCGGAAGAAAAGCGCCTTCTAGGATTTCTGCCTTTCTGTAGGACTTTCCAAAACTTAAAGTAAGCCTGTCGTTTCCGTAGTGGTGCATCATTTTAGTTCTGAGAATTAGCGCATTAGCATTTCAACTCATAATATTTATTATTATCGACTAAGATGGTATGGTGAACGCGTTGGATACTAAGTGTTATATTATTTGTGCGAATTTTTAAAAAAATAATCCTGGTTTTTATTTGTAATTTTAGTACTGTCTTGGACGAGAACGATCCTCGAGCTGTTTGGACCCGGATTTACAGAACTATTAAATGTGCCGACAGTTTGTCAGAATCCAGGTTAGGATTTATAGAGCGCCATAGTCCATCAGGATATTTTTCCGAAATCTCTTTCGGTGCTGAAGCTCAATCCGCAATGACGCAGCCGGTGTCGCATTCAATTCAGCCTCCTAACCGTCGAAATGTCGCATTTCAGAGTATTTTCAATCAACTCTCGACAGAACCATACAGTCCCACAACTGCAACGAGTCCTTTCGGTCCTGAACCTAACCTACCTGTATCTTCCAACACATCGAGTGTTAATGTACCTTTTCAGGGATTGCCTTATTCCCACAATACTAGTGGGTTTACGCATGGAGATGAATACTTGGATGATCCGATAGAAAATGATCCTCCTTTTGGCTATGTCGGAAAAGGTGCAACAATTCCTTCTTCTGGTTCTGACAATTCCTGTTCTCCAAAAACAACTGTTTCCAATCCTTTCCTACCACTCCCTCGCAATGACGTCAGTCGTCCCCCAGACATGGACCCAACAGACTTCTCTCACCTATTCTGTTCTATTTGGACACCTCGGCAACCTGACACGAATAAATTGAATACAGATGGGTGGACTATTTCAAAGTAATGGTAGAAAATGATGACAATTTTTGATTAAATAATCGGATAAGAACTTGTACGTGCTTTACGGAAACTGTTGTACACTCGGAGTTATGTTACAGTTTGAATTAACAAAAACATTATTATAAATAATTATTTAGTTTTAGTTAGATTGTCTCGACCTCCCACATTCCTTTTGATTGTGTGTCGCTAATAATTATAACTTACTTGAATTCAAGAAAATATGTGTATTACTCTAGTGTAATGATGTTTAATTTTTTTGAACTTTTTTCTTTCTAATACGTCGGTTTAAATGATTAAAATATGAATGATTTACATTTCATTTAGTGCTTACCAATAGCGAATAGTAAAGTTTTGTCATTTGGATCTTAAATATATAAGGAAATAAAATCGGAATATTTTGATCATCGTGAATGTAATACACTTCAATTCATTGTAACACTTGTATAAAGCACAAGGCGCTTTGAGCCATGTTGCTTAATGAGGCAATAAATTGCACCATAAGCTGCTCAGTTAAGTGTTCATAGTCCTAATTACTAATTGTGCAACAGTCTGGCTTTCTTTCTCATTTTCCATGAAAGGTTGAAGTCCTCCAGGGAAAATTACAATGACTACTAACCTCAAATGGCCAACTTTGACTCATTGTCAGTTGGTTTACCAAGCCCTCACCGATCATACCTTATTAATTGCTGATATTGCTCCCAGAGAAATGACTAGCTTATATGGACTTGTCATTTGCCAATTTCAACTGGTTGACATTAATCCATATGCATAACAACTACTTTTATTTGGTAATAACCAGTTAGAACCAGATAAATAGATTGTCTGTCGTAATGGAAGTTTTTATTTGTAACATTTCTTATAAACATTATGATTTTCAAAATGTCATGTAAATAAAAAATGTTATTGTGTTTTCATAATAATTCTATTGAAGGTTACAGTTAGCTGTGTAGGCTTTTAAATGAATAGACTGCTCCAGTTTGACTTGCTCCATTGATCTGCATAGTAGTTATTTTATTTTCAATAGCTGGTAAATTGGGAATACCTCTTATGTAACTTACAAATCGCTCCATTAAATCTCATCAGGGGGTACTTGAAATGAGAGACTAAAGTCATGAACTCACTCAATGTTTTTAAGTAATAATACCCTAGAATAGAATGGGTATGTTCAGACTCACATATACCTCCTTTATTCATTCAAGCACATTTTTATACCCAATGATCAGTTTCCTAACAATCCTAACTCCAAAAATTTACAAGGTCTGGAAAATGTTTCATCTTTTCAGCTCTTTCTATGGGGTGAATTAACAATAATAAAATTATTTCATTATCTACATGATAGCTAAAAATAGAACGCGTGTCTCATTCAACCATAGTGAAAAAACTATATGCGAGCCTCCCACGAGCTGTCCAACACGGAGCATTAAGCTCTTGCCCGCTGAGGCTGGAACAAACACAACTGAATGAAAACAAAAAATAACACATGCTTTAACACCAATAAAATTCGTTTTAAACGGTGTTGTCATTAACCGGTATCGCTTCATAATAATAAATTACTAAGTCAATCTGGTTTTCTCTTCCCCAATTATAATCAACTAACTAATATAAACGCATAACTTCAACGTTTTTAAATTATTAACCATGTGTGAAGCATAGGTTATTACTGAAACAGAGATTATTGCGAGAAAATGCAGAAAAATCATGGGAAATAATTTTTTGACTATCGTATTTACAAGGCTTATACAGTACTTTCACCGACTTGAAGAGTTTATCTCTCTTTACCCATTAAAACACACAGAGATACGTGCCTCCTCCTTAGAAATTGTATATATTATGACTGTCAAGCTGTTTGCCTATTGTATAAGGAATAATTTATTATCATTCAAAGTAGGAAATATAGCTTTAGAATTTTTGATATGAAAAGAACGGGCACCAGCCAATAGCCCACGGAGAAATGATGAAAATCAATTGTAGTAAATACATAACCTGAGTATGACTCAAACTATACGTGCTCAAAGCTCGGATTGAACTGGAATAAAGGATTTATCAATATTAAAATACGTGGTTTGCATATCTTGTAGCTGATCTCTGAAAAGAAAGGTAAGTTTGATCCTCCTTCTTCTTGAAATTTGAAAACGTGAGAACAACGGAGGAAAAGCAAAGATAGAGCTTCGTAAACAATTTAGTAAGAAGAAACAATGCAATTTGAAGAAATGGTTCTGAGTTCTGATTCATTTCTGTTTTGGGATTTACAATGACAGTGTAATAGTTACAAGCAGCAATACTAATTATGCATGCAACGAATGTCTTTACCTGTTTAAACCTACGGATTTACCTTTTGTATCCGTAAACATATTTTCTAGCTGGAATTGACAAAAACAATTTCCACAAAATCATCCCTTTTAACTTTGAAATATATAGTTGAAACAAGGAATTGGAATTAAGTTGAAGCGTGAAACCAGAGTTGGCTAGTGCAAATCGGGTTACTTGTTTTTCATACTTTATATCCTAAAATAATTAGTAGTTACTTTACCTTTCGGTTTGAAACGAAGATGTACAAGAAATGCATTTGAACCAATTTGAACACAAAGACTAACTTGAAGTCATTCATCTTTTTGTACTTGTTGGCTTTGACACGGTGGATGCTTTTTAATTACATGACTTACAGACTTTAGGAGAGTCGAAATAAAGTCATTATAAAATTTACTATGCAAAAACAAAAAGGATATTGATTCAATGCAAGCTTTTATTTATTCAACTGAATACTTGTGACACTCTAAGGCTTTGTGCATTTTAGTAGCCCCCTACAAAGCTCTAGGGCTGTGAGAATGTAATCCACATTATGTAAAATAGTCGACTTGAAAAGTTTTAGTTACATATATCATTTCAGATGACAAATACTGTCAATCAACTTGTTAAGTCTGGAGTAACCTTTAATATTTATAGTATGTAGAGATTTTTTGATTCGTTAGTACTACCCAAGTGAAATTAATTATCATAATAAAGTAATTAATAAAGTAATACAACGTTCAGACAAGTTAGTGCAAATTTTACTTTCTTTTACATCATTGAGGGATGCATCTTTTTCTATATAACACTTTCAATTGTTTACTGACGTTATTATAACTGCAAACAAGTCACTCCGTTTATGTAAGCAAGTTCAACAATAAATTGTTCCTATAGATTTAATTGTGTGAAACTTTTTAAACGCACGCAGTGCCAATGTGACAGTCACAGTGTGACCCTTTTCGTCTCACATATAGAAAAAAATTCAAGAGAAACCTGGTGAGAGAAACTTTCTATGTGTGGAACGTTTTCGTATCTTCAGCCATATTATAACTCCCCTTCCATGTTGGAAAAATAATTTTTTACTCCTCAATAAGAAAAAGGTATAAATTCCACTATGTTATTTTCCAGGTAACATTTAAGGTCAATAGTCTTAGAAATCAAATCCCACACCTTCCTGGAATATTGTTATTGTTCCTCGTACCCATGATAAAACTGATCCAAGTAAGTAAATGCACATGTCGTATCCTGTACGCTTACGCTGTCACAAAAAATTACAATCTCATGATTGATGACGAAAACCTTTTTTGGTACACAAATGTCAATAACATTTTATGTATACATAATTTCAAAAATGAAAGTACATGAGTAGGTATATGCTAAATACTTTGAGACAATATGGTGGATTATTAATAATTATTATTGATCCTGTTTAAATTTTATCACATGTAGAGAGGAGTGTGCCTTGTAGTTTCTACGAGACTGGCATACAAATTTATTTTCTCTGATAAGCCTATTAAATACTTTGATCCTGGCTATGCACACTAATTTAACAAATGGAAGATTTGCCTCACATGTTTTAATGATAAACCCTTAAAAACAGAATTCAGGATGTTGAAAAACTTTCCCTTATCCAGATTTTAATTACCTCATGAAATTTATTGCTATTATAAAAGACACAGGCGGGATACGTATATCCAGTTGAATTTTGCAGCTCCCCTGCTGTAGTCTCTTAATTTTTTTTTGGATCCGATACGCTTACCTTTGTCATCTTTTTCCTTTGTTGCAGAATTCTTTCAAAAACCATGGCGTCGGTGGTGAAGAAAAATAATCTTAACATCCCTAAAAGACCTCCAGGTGGGATCATTAACGTACTCTTAAAATTAGAAATTCAAGCAAAAGTACAATATTATAGACGTTTCAGTGCATTAATGTAAGGGAATTGTGAATGAGATATTTAAATTTTTTTCGCAGGTTGGGGTGCACGACATACCATAGTTATTTTAGGATTTTGGGCAATGTGTATTCTATATGCTCTCCGTTTCAATCTCTCAATTGCCATTGTAGCAATGGTTAAGACGGATAAATCAGAGCTAGAAACAAATCTTTTATCCTATTCGGATGAAGATTCACATGTAATTAGGACAAATCTCTCGGGGGTTGAGAAAACTTGTATGCATCTGAGACAAAGCTTTGACTCTTATGTAATATCTAATGATACTAATGGAGAAGGAGTGATAACTCGGATAGTGAAAGTAGGGAGGAAGAAAACTGGAGACTTGAAATCTCAAGAGATGGACATCAGGAAAGGTGAATTTAATTGGTCAAGAGGGGAACAAGGGATTATTCTAGGATCCTTCTTTTGGGGTCATGTCCTTACACAAATTCCTGGGGGAATGTTAGCTCAATCATACGGACCGAAATGGCCCTTAGGTTTGGGAATCCTTTTTACATCATTGCTGTCAATTATCACGCCTATTGCTGCACGATGGAACATTACTGCATTAATCATTGTCAGAATTCTTCAAGGTTTGGTTGGGGTGAGTAATTTTTAACAATGTTTGCTCTAGTCCCTGATGACACAATATAGTCTAAACCGATAAAATTATTTTATAGGTCCATTATTCACGTTGAATTCATTTTTTATTTGCTCATCTTTTTTTATAACATTACAATTGAACCCGTGTTAGATATTGGGCTGACTTTGTTCACAACTATTTATGCTTTTATGCACATGCGAAATTCATTTCTTTACCCTTATTACAAAAGTTGTAATGAAAATAACTAAAAATCCTTTCTTTTATAGGGTGTAGTTTGGCCGGCAATGCACTTACTCTTAGGCAAATGGGCTCCTCCAGATGAGCGAAGCAAATTAGTCAGCATTGTTTATGCCGGTATGTACTTAATAGTTAAGGAAGAAATTTAACTTCCTTTTGTTTTACTCTCAGCCAGTCCTGATGAGTTTTCTACAACACGTTTTTTCATTGTTGCAGGGCCGCAATTTGGAACTGCAGCTGCAACCATAGCCTGTGGCTATTTAATTGACTGGAATGTAATGGGAGGATGGCCATCTGCATTTTATGTCCTTGGTGGTTTAAGTTTGATTTGGTTTGTCTTCTGGGTCTGGCTCATGAATGACAGTCCTTCTACTCATCCCACAATCACTCCAGAAGAACTTGCTTACATAGAAGGTTCCATTGGTGATCAATGCTCTGGAGTAAGTCCCAACAATTCCGTTTAATTTATATGCTCCTTTTATTGATGTTCCGGCGTACTCAATGCAAGTGGATTTTTCGGATTTTAATGCATTATTACCTGGCATTTATCTCCATAGTAAATTATGTAATTTAAACAATTTATAATTCATACAGAAAAAGGTTGCAACTCCATGGAGAGCGATTTTAACTAGTGTTCCACTCTGGGCTATCCTAATAGCACACGTTGGAGAAGATTACGGGCTTTATACGTTACTTACGGAGCTACCCACTTACATGAAGACGGTGTTGCATTTTAATATCCGTGAAGTAAGGATTGTTTAATGTGATTTTGTTTTTCTGCTCAATTTGCGCTGATATGCACTTATGTATTGTATGATGGTCACGTACTCTTGGACAGGCAAATAAGGAAATGGTAAAATTTTGTAAGGTTTACATTTATTTTGTTTTTGCTTTTAGAACAGTTGGATGAGCGCACTGCCACAGTTAGTTCGATGGCTTTTCTCAATTGCATTGACATACTTCGCGGACTACCTTATCCACAAACGAATCCTCCGTGTAGTGACGGTTCGGAAAATTTGTAATACTATCGGTGAGTTTTTTATTTCAGAGTGATAAAGCGACGACCTTAAACCGTGAAATAGGTGATAGTAAATGGAATTCCTTAAAACATATTTTTTTTCATAATAGCTCATTGGGGTGCCGGTGCCGCACTCATTGGAGTTTCTTACTTGGGATGCGATCCTGTTATGACAGTGGTAGTATTGACTCTAGCCGTTGGAATTAACGGTGCAGTCAATGGAGGTTGTATCACTAATCACGTAGACATTGCGGCTAATCATGCTGGAATCCTCATGGGAATAACGAACACAGCAGCTAACACTTGTGGAATACTTGCTCCTTACGTCGCTGGCTTGTTAACTAATGAAGCGGTAAGCATATTGTTTCTACAAATTCGTAACTATAGTTTCTTTCTTTGAGGATCAAGCTGAACTTTGAGTCTGATATCGTCTTCGTTTAATTTTATGCAGGCAACAATTGATCGGTGGCAAATTGTATTCTTCATTGCCGCGGGAGTATATGCATTCAACAACCTTGTGTACCTTTTATTTGCAAGCGGAAGTGAACAGTCTTGGAATAGGGGAGAGGATGATAGCCAAAAGACTTATGCAAATGCAAGGAATATTGAAAGTTTTGCCAAAGAGGGGGAAAAGGAGGATGTCAAAGGGAATGCGAATTGGGCTTGTGTGAATGAAGTGACGAGGGAGACTGCAGGAACGGAGGGGTTTAAGGAGGATAGTATGTAACAAGAGTCATACAGCATTTGAATTAAAGTTGCTTTTCATAATGGATCTTTTTATTTTTTTGTAAATCACCTATACTTAGATGCAAGTAACGCGCTATTGTTTTTTTTAATTTGAAAACTCATTGAATGATTTCGAGTACACAAGACGATGATGCCCTGTAAAAGTTGTTGTCGACTGCTGCTGTTAATTTTATAGTTTAAGTTGCTTCTACGTGTTAAACCTTTTACTTTTAGATAACATTGTATGCATGCATCTACAATGTATTAGTACGAACGTTTCTCCACTTAACAATAAAAAGTATTTAAATTCAACGAGTTTTGAAATCATAATGATAATCACATTAACAAAAAAGTCTGCATTTCCGGTTCGTTCATTAGCAGCAATTTAAACGCAACTGCTTTTGAGAATGATACTTTAAGATACACATTTACCATGCTGGTGACTGAAATCGTATGACCATCATAGTACATTTTTACTGACATTTACAAACATTTCAGTAAAGTTAGGACTCAGCTAGATAGACACAAATTTTAATCTACACGCTGATCCTTTAATTGGTTTCCACAATCCACAATTAGGTAGATCATACTATAGACGTACTACCAAAAAATGACATTTTAAATTATTTTTAATAGGGTTCATTGAGTTCATCAAATATTAATTACCTAAGTTTCAGAAATAACGATTACAGTAATTGAATTAACTTCATTTTATTTTTTTTGTACACGAAACTTTTGACAGTTAGGAAAGGCTGTAATTTAATTAAAGGTAAAGCCTCAATCAAAGGGTCAGTTCAGAATCTGAAGTAGTTGATACATCCATCACGTCCTCCGGTCTTTCCTCTACTTCTTCGACTTCTGCTGACACATCTGCTGGCCCACGTTGCTCCCCTAAGCTGGTAATATTCATATCTACGGATGACGCCATTGAGGTAATCGAACGCGATAAAACTGGCTCTATTGATTCTTTTATTTGATTGTTTGCTCCTTTGGGATCCAAATCAGTTGCCCATGAGAAATGGAGTAATGCTTTATGTGTTTCGCCTTTTTTCGAATATACCTAAAAGCAAATCGGGGTGCGTTAGCTAGTGTTCAACGAGCTTTTTAAATGCATAATATAATGTTTATATTTTAGAATGTTGTATGTATTGGGTAGAATCTAACTTTGGCAATCAAAAAGTACACTAGTGATTCCTTCGGTACGATTTGTTTTAATTCCTCCAGTTCGCTAAGGGCTTCATCTAAACGATTGACAGCAAAAAGCACAGAAGCTCGATGGAATTTACATAACGGATCATTTGGATTGCTTTTCAGAGCTTTCGCAAATGTTCCCAAAGCTTTCTCAGTTCGGTTCAAAGCATGTTGCACCTGCAAAAGACAACAAAATAATACTAGCAAGATGACTTACGTGTCAAAAAATTTAAGTTTTACTTAAATCGAATAATACTTACAACTCCCAAGTGACAAAGTAAAACAGAATTATTAGGGTGAATCGCCAACGCTTTGCGGTAATAAACTTCAGCACGCTGGAAACGCTCTTGCTTATAAAAAATCATGCCCATTCCGTACCAGGCATTGTAATGACGGGGATCTATTCTAGCTGCGTTACGGAAGCACCTCATTGCCTTTTCTAGTTCCTCAGTAGCTACATATTCATGACCCAAAAGCGTGTATCCGTAGGCAAAGGATGGGTCAACCTGTTGTCCAAATACAAAATATGATTATAGCTAAAGTTAAGATTCAGTAATCGTTTAAAAATAATAAGTATTAACGTGGAAAAAGCTTACTTGTATTGCTCGTTTAAAAAATTTAATGGCAGTCTCGTGTTCCTTGTGTAAACTAAAACAATTTCCTGCTGCTATCCATGTTGAAATATTTTTTCTATCATTTGACATTAAGTCATGGGCTAAACACGATAAGTCTACTTCTCGTTGAAGATGCCACATGGAAGTACTCAGCCACTCAACACCTTCCACTCTTTGTGGTTCACGGTCTCTCATTTCTGTGTAATACCTGCGGAAGTTCAAAATTATAAGCGCTAGATGCAGGGTCTGCAGTTCCACCAAGTAATAAGAGCATGGACAAGTCCGGCCACATGAATAATAGCTGCGGTATTTCAAATAAAAAGAAAAGCCCACTTACTGAATAGCCATTTCATAGTCTCCTAACTCAAAATAAGCTTTCGCGATCTGTCCCAATACCCACCCCGTGTTGTACTGAGTGGTTTTTAAGGATGTAAAACATTCGATTGCTTCTCGACAGTCAAACTTACAAAGATGCCCATATCCTTTCCCCATTTCTCGCAGTAACGTCATGAGACCTTCTGTTGAAGGCAACAATAAAAGAAATTGGTAATTCTTGTATGAATAAACGATATAATAATAAACTAAATAAACAAAATAAAAATATGAAATAATAAAACAGTTTCCCACGAAGTGCATATACTTACCAGCAGATTGCTTCTGAATGCTGAGAGCCTGCTCAGCTAGAAGCGGTTGGGAAGGATTTACTCCTAAATTTCCATTTCCAGCAATAACCTGATTAACTGCTACAATAGGAATTTTCTCAATAGGAGATGGTGAGGTGAATACGCAGTCACTAATATCATGGTCTTGATTATAAGCTGGAATTCCAACAGCTTCAGTCATCTGAGCATTTTTCTGGTTTTCTTGATACGTGGAGTTATTGTTTGAATTGTTGTTCGATGTTACTGTTGCGGATCTCGAGGCACGAATCTTGTTCTTCCGACTGGGTGACTTAGGCTGGGGAGAGCGGGTTTTCACTGTGGGAGTTTTACTGTTTTCCTATGCAATACAATAAAATGTAAATTCAAGGGTCACGAAAAAAAATGAAGACGAATTAGGCAATTTGAGGACCAACGCTGCAGTAACTACAGTGAAGAATGACCCCAAACTGTGCCAAACACTGCATAAAAATGATTAACATGAACATTTAGACTTACCTTCACTGACACGTTCGAATTCGAAAAAAGTCGGGAACTACGGCGAACGTTGGCAGTTTGAGTATTAAGTGGCTGTTGTGGAGTGGGCGTCGTTGACGGCGAATGATTCAACAGGACTGGACCCGCTAGCTGCTGCTGTGGCTGCCACGTGGGTGGCACACGTAAACATGGCTGTTGTTTATTTTATAATGATGACATATTCATATTCTAATTACACCCATTTAATGATTTTTCTACGAGAATAGTTTATACAGTGATATTACAAAAAATCTACAGCTGTGTTAAGATCAACTCCTGAAACTTTTAAAGCACCCTTGTGCTTTCAAGATTCAGAGGGTAAACTCCTAAAGCCCATTACGACAGAAAAAACTGGGTGCTACTCGACAAAACGACAGTGCTTTTACAAGAACACCTGAAGCAACATACATCAGGTACCTAGAGGTAGCCATTACGCTAATTACCCAACTACATCCAACAATATAGCCAAATGTCAAACCATTACAGGGGTAAAATTAGATCCCATTTACTTATTAATAGCATTACCTTCATATTTACAGTTAAATAAGTATATACATGTGCCGAATTTCACTACCACCTCCACAAAGGCTACAACCTATAATTACAAAACCCACTTCTAACGATGCAATCCAACATTACAATTACATGCCTATACTACATGATACACACGGATAATCAAAACCACCATTCTCTTAAAAGGTATAACTGAAGGTACAATAATTCCATAAACTGTGGTATGCGACTATTTTCAAGCATATACTTCAACAAGTTCATGCAATTTAAACATATACTCCACAAATACTACATATTATTTACCAATACGTTAAATAAATGCCCTTTAAATAATGAAGTTCTCATCTTACTTTTTTAGGACGAGGCTCAGAGGATTCCAAAGCCGAAGGGGAGAATAGCATCATGAAAGGTGAATTAATTGAAGACATGGAGGTGTTGCCCTGATACGATTCAGTCGACGTATCTACAGGCAACGACTGTGGTAGGACACCAAATCTGTAGAAGATGAATATCATTATGTTACCATGAACACCAAAAATATTTCTCCCTCGACAAAACATAACTTCAGGGATTTATAAAATGTTTATCATTCATTCTTCATTATATTTTGCAGCTACAACGTTTTCAAAAGATTTCTTACGACGTAGTATGATTTGCTATTGGGGTACTAGTGAACATGTTCCGATATTTCATAGGTCGGTTCTTATTAGAGGGATGCAGAACTCCAGCTAATTCATCCGAAACAGAGGGCTGCTTGATCGGTGGACATGGATTCTTTGCCATAGGAGTACTGAAACGAGTGTGCACAAAGTTTAGTGATCATTTATTTATTTTCATAAGTATTCTGAAAACACAGCGGTGCAGCTATAATCTACCTCATAAACTTAGGTTGCAGTTCAGCAGAGTTGAGATTACAAACTCCCATAACAACGGGTTCCTGATTCTGACTTCCAACTAATGATACGACTGTTTGTGTTCCATGACACATTGAAAAACTTTCTAAATGTCCGACCTGCAAACAATCCAAGTGAGCATGAATTCAGTAGTTATTTACAAAGCAATTTATTTACTACGAATGGATCTTCAACCAGTGAGAATTAAAACACTCGAGCGTGAAAATCTAAGAGGGAAATACCTGAAAAACTGCTGCAGGGTCAACATTTTCTCCCAAATTACATATTTTACTGTAGGAGTCCCATAAAAATGGATTTAATTTCAGACTTCGAAGATAAGCGTCCTTAGCCATCGGAGTCCTATCAGTCTGTGAGCACACATTTGCAAACAACTTGCATGCAAATGGAGCTGAATCACCAAAAATACCAACTATTGCTTCCACTGGACCTTCTACTTTGACTTTTCCAGGTGATGTTAATATATTTTCAGCCTCAGCCATTCTAAACACAGACAGATAGACATAAATAATTCGTTAATTACATCAAACGTAATTCCGAATAAGACTTCAAAACCCAAGGAAATGTATACGCCAACCATCAAATGCTAACATCTGTAGATTCTCATTTAAATTGAACAAACAAAAATAGCATACTTTTGCATGTCGATGCAGCAACGTGCAAGCAGAAATTTGCATCTGGAATTTAAGTTCGCGACTATTCCTCGATTTTTCAGGATCGAGTAGCATTGGTTGCGTTTGTTAGATCTGTAATAGCAGGTAGCTAGCAAGAATAGGCTATCCTCGGAATTCACTGCAAAACAAAATAAATGAAATGAGCTCAACATATGTACCAAATATTTCGTTTCAGAATTTATTTCCCTCAACATAATCTCTTATTACCTTCAGCGTGCAATCTCTCCGCTAGGAAAATGGCATCATCATATTCGTAGTGATTGAGTGCGTGCCAAATGGCAGCCTAAAATATTAAACAAATATCAGTTAAGTTCAAATTCCACTGAATTATCCCTACACCAACCAGCCCCAACGCGTCTCACAAAATTCCAAAATTAAAATTTCTTCGAAATTATTCCAACACCAATCTAAAATCACCCACCTCTCTCACATCTGAAATATGTTTCAACAAAAAAACTTCCATCCGCCCCAATAATTAAATTCTTTCAAAAATTTATTCCCCAAAATTTCGAAACCTTCACAACTATCCACCTACTCCTATAACATTACTACACCCAAATCAGGTCAAAGACACAGTTATCACACCTCCTGCCATATAAACAC
Organism: Spatulosminthurus flaviceps; assembly: GCA_034693705.1. NCBI lineage: Eukaryota > Metazoa > Arthropoda > Collembola > Symphypleona > Sminthuridae > Spatulosminthurus > Spatulosminthurus flaviceps. The sequence goes on along the minus strand of JAQFXU010000143.1, from coordinate 2,561 downwards.
AACAATATCACCTTGTTCCATTTACTTTGATTCTATCCTCAGAAAAATTCCTAACCCTACAAAATGTTCACTCTCTTCAAAAAAAACTATTCTTATGACCCAACTTAACAACGGAGGGTATAAAGTCTCTTAATCCCAAAGTTCACCTTTACAAGTTCAACCCATATTCCTCCTGATCACTCTTATGTCTTATCTCTAAAGCATAGACACTACACACACTTTCCCGTATGTATATTACGCAGTTGAAAACCACCCTTTTGATCTACCTCACATTTCCAACAACTAAATATTTAAATCTACACCTAATTATGAACTCCCACTAAACCCTAATTACCATTACTACCTTTCAAATTAAGTAGATTGACGTTTTTATCTTACCTGAATTGGCTCCTGCACCAACATTTTGAAATTCAAAAGAAATCGACTAGAGGAGGTCGATACTCTCGCCAAATCTCTTCCTCAAACTATACACACAGACCATCAAACTCTAAATCTAGAAACTCTCGAACTTTTCAATGAGGTAGGTTTCATTTGGAAAATGGATTCAGCTCTAGAATGTAAACTTACTTGAAATATTGAAAATTAAATGTTATAGGAAATAGGAACTGGAAATAGAATAAAGAAAGCTGTGTCTCTTGTGGATACGAAAAACAACAAAATATTCACTTGTCGTCCATATTTGTGCAATTCAAACAAATGATAGTAACACCAGTAACCAGAACTGTTAAAAAAGAAAGAAGAACATAGCAATAGCAGAGTAGGAACTGCTACTCCTGGCCTGGCTGACTCTCTGTGTATATGTGCGTGTGTGTATATAAAGTGTGTGTACTGTTGCGGAGTGAGTGGAGGGCAGCTTAATAGACACATACACAGCACAAAACTCGTCAAATGGCCGTGTGTATGCACGTATATGATGTATGCACTTATTCTACGCTATAGATACTAACAAGTATGCATTTACACGTACGAGTGAATATACAAGCTTGTATCCTGTACATAGAGAGCCAGAAAGAAAACTATATATTTAAACGGGAATTTCTGTCTATATTTTGTATATATACTCTACTGACTGACTCTGCCTGTGTTGTCTATGTGTTAAACTCTGTACCTTTCCTTCTCTCTGTCAATGGTCCTGCTCGCAGTTGAGCATATGTATAAGCAGTAATAAAAAATCTTTCTCCCCATCCCCAAAATCCCATGTATAAAACATGTATACTTCGTGATAGCTTTTGATAGTCAAACGCAGGAATCCTTTTATAACGAAATAACATGCACGCGGAATGTAAACATAATTTCCTTTACCAGGGTGAGGCAGCCTTGGAAATATTATATGAGGTGGATCTCGTGGATGCTTGTTTGAAGAATTTCGAATTTGTTGTCTTAGTTCCGAATTGGGCCTTGAAATATAATTACTTGCTAGAAAAGCCCAGCGAAGGCAACATTAAAGGGTCTACCTACAAAAAGATTTCAGCGCGGCATAAGGCCATGTACTTGCATGGTTCGTTACCCCTCCACTAGGTTACTCCTCCACCTGTGTGTCAAGTGGAGGGTGGAGGGATAGTACCGATAATTATACGCACCATGCAAATATAGGCTGATGATGAAGGACGATGGTCCTATGCCTATAGAGGTTAGTACTTTAGTATTAAGGGGAGCAAAAATTCTTCATCTTGGTTGTCCACATTTGTTCAGAGATTGGCAGACATTATCAGTCCTGTGCTAGCACACGGTGTACCTGGCGGAGCAGTAAAGAACCATGCCAACACTTTAAGCTGCTAAAGCGCACCCGATGACGCATGAATTTTTAGCGCTGGTGGAATTTACCTACTAATTATCCGCGGATTTGGGTAGCTATGATCTAGTCTAGTATTCTTGATTTGCACACAGCAGCTGATTCCAATCACAATAAGCGCCTTCTTATGGAAATTCACCTTCATGGCATGTACGCCCAAAGAGTATTAAATTGGAACATTTTGTATTGGGGGATTGTATTCGAAGGACTTGGGAATTGGTAATCACAACAATATAAAAGGCTATCCGTGATGTATTGTATATCCCAAATATTGATGGTTTGAAACTTCCCTGGCCCACGTAGTGGGCTGTAAAACCACCCCTGGGCTTTTAATACTCATGCAATAGATACGCTTTAATCGTTGAGTCTCAAGAAGTTGGTCCATCACCCACGTAGCGGGCTTTAAAACCACCCTTGGGCTTTTAATACTCGTGTAATAGATACGCTTTAATCGTTGAGTCTCAAGAAGTTGGTCCATCACCCACGTAGCGGACTTTAAAACCGCCCCTGGGCTTTTAATACTCGTGAGTTAGTTATACGCTTATTTAGTCGTTGAGTTTCAAGGAGTTGGTAGGTTTGGATGCATATTCAAATAACGATGGTATTTAAAGTATGTAGCAAAATTAAAGTAATTATTATTAATAAATTCCGAGAAGGTCACCAGCTTATATGTACTTGCTGTGTGTATAATCATCACTTACAATGCTCGCCAGATCCGTAGGTTTGAACAATTCAAACCTCGCGGTCTGCGCTCCTGATTGGCTCAAAC
>JAQFXU010000142.1:0-84459 GCA_034693705.1 Spatulosminthurus flaviceps | reverse complement strand
CAATGCAGTTATATGGAGGAAAAATATGGGGGTGGTTATTTCACTTTGTCACTTAAATCCACCTGCTTTTCTTATGTAAATTTCACAGATATGATGGTGGTTATTTCAGTTTGCATCAAATATGGTGGTTGTAATTTCAGTTTGCTTTTAAGCAATTCGTGCATTAGACCACTTTGCTTCTCCAGCGACGATATATACATATACATACATTTAGTCGGTCCATTTTTTTCTCTGTGAACTTCCTAATAAATTTTTAAATGCTGTGGGGCTCTTATTGAGAGAACTGAATAGGTTTTTGGCCTCAAGGGAATACTTAGTCCGTCTATTCAAAAGCCGTCTCAATTTTTGAATTAATTGATAGTGAAAGAGAGTGAAATTTAAAGAGAAATTTGATAGTTACCTTTTTACTACAACTAGCGATATAGTTCTTAAATTTTGAGTCCATATAGACTAACTAAGTAGCCATAGTTTTAATTACTGTTACTATTCTTGATAGAAGATTTTCCCAGAACCATAGAAAGACTAGACGATTATCTTATTAGCAATACTGTAACAACTCTCCGGCCTATACTCTTTATATACTAGATGATTTTTACGAACTGTAACGGAACCAACATTAAATGACCTAATCGTCCTCATCTCTTTCTCTACCTTTCATTACTCATGATGGGTTTTGTCCAGTATTTATTATAGTACGTTTATTATAAATATAGATTGTACGCATTTATAGTTGTGTACAATTATTAATTAGGTGCAAAACTTGGTAGCTTTTGGTAATAATTATCGTGGTGTTGTAGCTTTTAACGTATCAATACAATATTAGGATAGGGAGATCTACTGATTATTATTAGTCACTAACAATACCCCGGGCGGTAGTAGGAATCGCCTAATAGCCTGAAGCCTGAAATACTTTGTAGTGTAAAATTAACATGTGCATGAAAAAGTTGGCCAAATCAAGAAACAGGGTGCTGTGGGTCAAGAGACCTGTAAATTTTGGTTACCCACGATTTTAGTATTAACAATCAAGTGTTCACTTAACAGTAAGAATTTCCTTGAATTCTTGTTAGAGAATATTGGGAGAGTGAAACATGTGTAGTGTATCTATAATATTTAGTAAAATCTGCCAAGCGGTTTTTACTATATTTGCATTACTGGCCAAAGTAAATAATTATTCAAAGAAGATTGGTTGTTAGTTTTTTCCTGTAATAATGTAACGAAAATGATGTATTTTAAGCTGAATCGTCACCACAAGGCGTCATAGATACTCCAGTTGAATGGTGCCAAGCAAGAGAATCAAGTTGCCAAAATAAAATATCCAAATTTTTTTTTGCACTTTTGTCAATTTACACGTGTGACTACGGGGCAGGAACTTCTCATTCTCATCTGCCATTGAAGTGTATATGATGCGAATGGGAAGATCAATTTGTCTTTAAGGAGCTGCCCTAGATAAACGGAGGTTGTGAAAGTCCTATATGTTTGGAAACAAGATGAAAATCCTCTTCTTCTAGAAACACTGTAATAACTAATAATAATAATACAGAGGGGAATATTTACCTGTAACATGTAGAGTACACATGGAGTTGTACTTGTGTATGAGAAACCTATGCTTTCAAAAAGCAACGATACATACATATGGATAAAGCATATCAAATCAGTATCGAGGGAACTTTATTAACTCATGTATGTACATATTATGCATGCATACGTATTTCAGTACTCTCAGTTCTTCATTGATTGCGGATATTAACTTTTTTTAAAGACAGTATGTGCAGTCCAGGCATATGCTGTGCTGTGTGGAAAACATGCCTAATTGATTTTCAGTTGGTAATTATTTGTACAGTGCAATGTAGTAGTGATAAAATAAAAGTAACAGAGAAGCGATGGTGTCGAATGGAAAGGGCACGTGAAATAGATGGTAAAATACTGTCAAAGTAAGGATAATAGGTAAATACGCGTGTATATGTACTACTATAAATATGTGTGTTGCATTTTTGTGAAAAACTTTTTTGTGACGTTTACCATTGTTTTAATAATGACAACGACTAGTATATCCGGCAAATCTGGCAATCGGTCGAATAATGCAAGTAATGAGAAGAATTTCATCAGTTACGAACATGGGCATGAAGAGGAGGGAGTAGAAAAGTTTTATGAACACTGTAACTTTGTTGATGAGCTGAATTTACCCTCGGCAGTTGTTGCAAGTACATGTGTTAATAATATTACACCTTTATGATATGATGATATGTAAACTGAAATGCGAGAGTTCAATCGATAAAAGACAAGAAAAAAGACTATAAACGATTGTGCATTGTATATGTATAATTATTATCAATACCAGGGACCTCAATATGTACGTATATTAGTTTTTAGTGATTGAGTTCTAACTAGTTCTCAAATGTAGATATAGAAAAGTCGTTTAAAAAAAGTAAGGTAATTAATACATATTATGTAACGTCGCTGAAGTGGGAAAGGGGCTAAAAATTTCCAAATTTTACGGGACTAACACCTTTTTAAATTTACCCGACGATATATAGTATAATCATTATCGTTTATATTATTTTGGGGTTGTTATATAGCATTTACAACACTTTCAATTTGAAGTGTGAAAGAATAGGCGTATTCAGGCGTTTAGATTCATTGTGATGGATTCCTCATAATAACTTTAGATGGAACAAGTCTAGCCGGAACCAAAAACAAACTCAAATATGATCAATCATTGTAGAATGTAGATATGTAGCCAAAAAAACTAGAATATTTTTAGAGCTGACAAACGTCAAGTTATGTTAAGCATAATACCTTAGCGTGGTGTATACGGGAACAAAAATAGTAGTAGTTATTTACACTGAGGTGATTTAATCGATATGTTGTAACTATGCATTACCTTATGTTATTTTATGAGCCATGATCGTGAAAACCTTTAATGATTTTTGTTTGGGGCCAGTCAATAAAATAGTCAGTGTGCAGCTATAACTAGTTATTTGTAACGATATATAAATCAATCATTAGTCAAAGTTAATGGTTAGAGGGGTTTATTTTTTATGCCGAATGAGAGTTAGGAAATACAAGTAAATGAAAACCAAAACTACAAAGTATTTAAGAGATCATCAAGAAATTTTCTGGTGAGCTATGCTATACATTATTGAAATTATACAAAGTTGACTTTACTTTATAGAATCCCTTTTTTTACATTTGTCCCTTCTACGTAGTAATTGACCAGGAGTCCATAATGGAACAGGAAACTTTTGATCCATTTAAATTAATTTCCTTCTGTAATTAACTAGCAACAACGGTGACCTCGGGTAATTATTGAAAATTGTAGTGAAGAATGTATTTTACCGATTAGTATCATATTCACGAAGTTTTAATCGGCCCTTGCTGCGTAATTCTGAATTTTGTAATCCCGATGAAGTATGAAACGCCCCTTGAATTCATCACCATGCTTGAATTACCAGCATAGGAGTCTAAAAAGTGACCAAATTACAATATAAAAACCATAACACTTTAAATGTCAAAGGTGTTTGTGTAGAGTAAAACCAACCTTGTAGTCTGATATTTACATGCTTGGCTTATAGTTTTCGCAATAATGGTTGGAAGTGATTGGTTAGCAGAAACAATCAAAGAAATTGGGAGGAGCTGATTTAAAATATGAATTATATAATATGACGTTCGAAGATTCTCAAATGGAGATTATTGAAGTTTACTAAATATCTGAATATCTCAATCTTACTAGGTTGTTTCTACCAAGTGTTCGAGAACCAGTATTTGTAATGAATTTAGTTGTATTAGTAAATTATTATAATGTAATTTTAAAGGGCGACGAAAGTCTAGATGAATTTCTATATTCAAATGGTCAAACTACATTCAAGGTCATGTCTTCCCTACACTACAATATAATGTTTAGTAATTGAGTTTGTAATAAATGTAACGTAACGTTGGTTATATATGTGTGGGAGAGAAAGAGATGCGGTATAAAGTAATACAAAAATGGTTGTGGATTTACTACCTTTTAGGACTGTAGGTACTTAGACTAGAAAATATAGCAGATACATAGTTGGAAAGGTAAGGAAGTAGAAAATTTATTTCTTACATGGAAGAAATATAGACTTACATACTTGGTACAACAACTAGTATGAGATTATATGTACCTACTACATACCTCTCTTTACAGATAGTGAATCATAATAGAAATGAAATTTTTTTTGTAGCCAAAATGTAGTAAGAAAAAATAGTTTCATTCAATTTGAGAAACGGCAATAATTGTAGTAATTAATAATAATTCTAACCTGAGAGTGAAAGTAGGGATACATATAGGTATCACATATATATTTTTTTCTTCGGTATTAGTTTAATTAGTGGTTCATAACATCAAGGAAGGTATTATTATTTTGATAGGTTCAAAAAAACAGTAAACATTTGATTAACACTAAGGAACAAATATCCACTGCCCGAAAATACGGACATCAAGGGAATAACAATTATAAAAGCAAATCCAAATTGCATGTGGATAACGAGTCTGTGGATCTTTTTTCCATGCATACGTATATGACCTCAGGATGTATAATGTTGATGCTGACGTTGCACCATTTTCAAGTATGTTTCCATATTGTGAATCACCCCTTTGTCCCCCCTCCCCGCCAAAGCATTTCCAATGTCACAAAAACTTGTCGTGCACTATGTAATGTAGTGAATATTTTCAACAATCATTCAATTGGAAATCATTGATTTTTAAATTCATATCACAAAAAAGTATGTTTTGCACATTCGCAACGAGGACGACTTTACGCACTCATAATGGTAATGTTGGATTTGATTTTCTTCTTCTTAATTTTTGCCTGGGTGTTTTTCCACAGTGGATTTAATTATCCACAGTTCGTCCTACGAATTATGCCAATTGATATAATTATTATTACATGCATGTCTTTTTACAAGTATGTACATAATATGTTGAAAAAGTGCACAGACAACTTTTAAAAAAGCATGACGATACTGAAATATGATGGAGTGATCCCATAGAAACGAAAATATTAAAATTAATCTGCCGATCAGATTGAAATAAAAATAGTACATACATCAAAATATGAGCCAGACATTGGAGATGTGCAATCACATTTAATCAAAAACAAAATAGATTACAAACAGTAGCAGATTTGTTGCGCTATATACTATATAGTTATCATACATACAAATATAGTTATGAAAATTGATTGGGGTAGCTTTGAGGTAGTTTTTACTAATTAGAAGATGTTTAGTGGTGTAGCTAGTTAGTTGGTGAGTATTTTTTCCGGTTTTTTTTTGGTGACCGGTTGGAAGATTTGACAAGGGTATTATAATACTACCATGTCTGTATACTTAATATACGTATTATTAGGGGATTTTGATTGGTGGTTTACTTACTACTACTATACTACTACTACCCCTCTACCTACCGTACGTACTATAGTTTTGGCTATACATGTAGTTTTAAAATATACAAAATTGACAGCTATACATGCGAAGGCTACCTATAGTGAAAGAACCTCGTCACCATCGCTCCTCATATATTTATATACTATACCGTGTATGTATGCATTATTTCTTCCCTTGGCATATATATCTATATATTTAATAACTGAAATTCTGCTCCAGTGTCCATATACCATGTTTTATGAAAGGGAAATTTTCTTCGTTGTGGAGAACAGAAAACTTTCTTTTTGATTGAGGAGAAATTATTGATAATTATAGTCGTAATTTATTTATGATGCTGCGTAGGAAAAGTTTTTATGCATATAAAATGTAGTCTCTAACAATTTGACATAATTATTTTACCATTTTAGAGTTAATTTTGACAATCTCCTGTGTTTTCGTAGATATTCATTATTGAAAATGATTGAAATTGTTTCGTATATAAATAGTCCTAGTAATTATTATTAGTAGTTCAAATGAATGAGTAATAATAGTTATTACTATTATTAGTAGTAGTAGAAGTAAAGTTTCTCTTGCAATGAGGTGATTTCCCGGAAGTTTCAGATCCACTTGTAATCACGAAATAGATTCTTTCGTTTTTTTACTCGTGATTTTTAAGATTGCAAGTTAATCCCGCAATTTGTGGTGGCTAAAAAGATCTGATTTTTTGATAATAATTGTATTTCTCTATAAAAATGTTTTTTTCGGATTGTGTCTTTGCTTGATGGGCTTGAAGAAGGTTTAACGACGAATATTCTACACATACACACTCACACACTAAAGGTTTTGTAGAAATGTCAAAAAGAAACAAATCTTTTTTTGTATCCACGTAATATCTCCCTTTGCGTTCACTTATTCTTACTTTACTTGCCTTGATCTTAGATAGATGTTCCTGTAAATCATAGGCATAGTATTATTAATTATATAGCGATACAAATGTGTGATACTTTTACTGTCGTAGTTTCTGTTAAACATCTGGGAAGGTATAGCTTTTCAGTTGTAGTGCGCAACATAATTGAAATAGATTTAGAACTATTTTTGTTGTTGTTCTTCGCTGCGCTGTTGTTGGAGAAAAATCATCCGGTAACTGCCGTTATCTGTACATGATAAGTCGTATATCTGCTTATATGTTTTTTTACTGTAATTATTTACTGTAAACTTGAGTTTGAATATATTTAGAGTATCATATAATCATATGCGGTATGTACTGGAATATACCGTACCTCTGAAGTATATCATAGCTAAGGCACAAATATTGACCATAGTGTGTATACTCTGCTGTCACTTATAACATAATATTCGTAGTTTGGTAGAGAGTTGGAGATTTACTGAATCTCGTGGTTCTAAGTAACTTATGGCTACGTATGTAGTTGAAACAAATTAATCACATTAATGATTTATTAATAATAATAATATGGTCGTATTATTATTATGATTACTTTTACAACCTTATATTTACTATTTGTTTTTTTGATGTAATATGTAAAAAAAAGTATAAGTAGAAGTATAGAAATAATTAAAAAATATCTTAGATAAAAATATAGATTATTGATATAGTTATAAACATATTGGTGTATACATACGTAGACATGTATACGCAGTGACATAAAAAGTTATTGTTTCATTCCAAAAAAAAGATACAATAATATCATGTTTAAGGAAACATTGGGGGGGGGGAATTTTTAGAAAACTGTTGTGTAGAATAATTAATTGTGTATGTACGATATACTAGAAACTACTATTTCTACTAGTTGTCCTTTGTCTCTTGTTGTTGTTGTTGATACACATATATTCCTCTTGAACTACTTCTACTTCCACTTCTTCTTGTTAAAAATTAGCCATATAGTTCTTAAGTAATAAGTATCTATCTAAAACCCTGGAAACTAAAAACACTTTCTATATAAACTATAATAATGGACTTTCACAGTACATATGCTACACACCGTTGAGCTATACATAAATGTGGATGGACAAAAAATCTATTTTTTCCTAATATATTATACTTGAGTTGACCCAACTGTTGAGGAAATGAGTTAGATTTCTTATTTGGTAGACAAAGTTAAATGTGAACACGAATTGTAGTATTGTAGAGTTCAAATATCAATTGCAAAGGGATTACTTTTCAGTTGTGCTTAGAGTGCTGCCACTACTTAGTACACAAATTGGAATGGTATTCTTAGAATTTATTATTTAGACTGTTCTCTTACAATGATTATTAGTGCTGCTGGGAAAACTAACCTCATTATTGAACTCAAGTACGATTTATTGGATTTAAAAAAACAAGCCTGTTTACAGCTCAGATGCAGCTTAAGTTGATGGTACTACATTATTAGAATGATTGTAGTATATAGCTACACTGATGAGCGTTATACCTCTCCTGTATGGTAGAGTTTTCCCTAAGGAAAACCCTTAATAATTAGTGGATTCTTGTAGCTATTGTTAGTTGCTAAATTTGGAGAAAGAGAAAAAAATTAATCCTCTCAAGATTCGTTTATAGTATACCACCACTACTGGATTGTTAGAATGAAGATTTTTTTTGATGGTATCAAAGTGTGATCACTAGCATATAGTATTTCCTTGCGAGGGCTTTAGCTTGTAAAAAAGTTCGTATATATTTGGTTGTATATTTTTTTGCGCCCTTCGCTTAAATTCAGTCATCATCATTGTAATGCGGATTAGTTCATGATGGATTGATTGAATTATACGAGAATTATTATTATAAAAAATATGGACAAGCATATATGTATCTATTTGTAAGAATGCAATCTATTGTTGATGTTTTACAATTTGTCCAAAAAACTGGTCCATATTTACATTTGGAGTTATTTCCTCCCGTTGTGTAGGAACGGTATATGGCGAAAGATAAGTCTTATATGTAATGCGAAGGACGTATTTCCTGCATTCATGATTGCTGAGATATTGTCGGAATTATCCAAACTGTTTTTGATTTACCATATGTATATATGTTATGTTCCAATGATGAATCATCTGAACCATCATTTGAAATGGAACGGAATCATTGGAAACTTGGGAGCTTCAGAATTTGAGCGCTCCTTGAGTAGTGAGTCATTGCGCTGCAGACCGTTCCTATGCTTGGTTAGATTTATAATCCATAATGTAATTCTTGGTTCATGGTATTTATAGTTTTGGGAGTGTTTCTGATTTTCTGTAGAGATACTCTACGTATGCGTATCTACGTTTCATTTCATGGACCTGTATACCGTATAAGAATGATGTTTCTTCGACTACACACACCATCTTCATTAGTATTATTAGTAGATCTTCCTGGGGAAATAATGCTATAGAGTGTAAAAAAAAGGAGTCTAACAATTCTAATAACTACTAATTAGTTTACTTTTGATCACTACACATGCGACGAGTGGAAGGACCTCCATTTGGATAATTGTAGTTTACAGTGTATTTATTGGAAAGTTTCTAGTGATTTTGAGAGATACCAAATTTAAAATAATTCATACTGTAGGCTGTTACTGTACTAGTGTTGCTCGTACGTATGCGTTTTAGTAGGAAAGAACTATAATTCTGACCGTAGCTAGTCTCGCTCTCCTTGTATAGAATCAGTCAATAAACTTAATCGGTAATCGTCATTTTGAAAAAAAGTACATTCACGTGTTTCCTTTCCTCTTATAGCAACGCGAGCTTTATGTCTATATATATATATGAACACCTATATATATGTACGACGTATTGTATATACTGCAATGTAATTCATACACATTTTCGTTCCTGCTCTCTCTCTCTCTCTCTTTCTCTATCTCTCTAAATGATTATTACATTTAAGTTGAAAATGTGGTTTTGATTTTTGAGTGTCATATATATATGTATTACTTACCATAGTAAGGGAAATGTCAGAGTGATATAATCAACTTTCCTCCCATCTCTTTCTCTCTCTGTCTCTGTCTCTCGCTTTCTCTCTCACACACTCTCCTCATTATATATGGTTCTGTTAACCCTGTTCGGCTGCGACTTCGACTATCACGTATACTATATTTATCTACCTGTCGTCCACTTACAACCACGCTCGGGTTAAAGTTTTTCTCTTGGTATATTTTGGATCCCCACAATTATGATCATTCCAGTCGATAGGTTTTTGGTTAAACCAACCCATCATTGTCACTGCGGATGACCCAAAACAAATTCCTTTAAGTAGATATTTTTTATTTAGCAGAGCGCGTCAGAAAATATAAAAAAGGCAGGAAAAATTTTAAGGGCTTGGATTTCTTAAACATGTTACTTTATCTCTTTCATGTGATTTTCTAACCATTTAATGGAGAGATTTGGACTATCATGCTAGTTTTGTTTGTGAGGGTATTCAGTCACAAGATTGGATGAATTCACGTGGACAAAGTTTTTTTTACTTTAGTTCTAGCGTATGATAGTTGACCATGTGAACTGGAGGCTTGTATTTGTTTTCACGAGAAGCACTTCGAGGTTGGAACGTATTAGTATAATATGTGTGTTCAGTGTGTTGGATCAGATAGAATTGTCGACTCTTGCTGCATGATCACGTATAGTATTTTAGTGGTTTCTGCTGCTCTCCCTGTGAATACTATATTTTGATTTGTTTTAGAATAACTCAAATTCGGGAAAATCTTTCAATTAATTAGTATGAATATAAAACTAAACGTTGAGAAGTATCGTCCATAAGTTGTTTCAAGCAAAACGTATTGAGTTTTAAAAATTCATCGATTGGAAGATAAGACAAAAACAGTAAAATAATTGTTTATATTAAATCATTCATTTATTTTTATTCGAGTTAAAATTAAAAAAAGTGATCGTTTTTATTATTAGTAAATTTTATATAAAGTGGAGGTTGTTTTCGTTGTTTTGTACAGTGAACCCTCCCTGTAAAAGAAATAGGGCTGCTGCTGGTGCTTATAAAAATATTGGAGTTGAGATCTAAAATGTTCGTAAAATTGTACGGGTTGTGTGGTTGGGATGAAAAATGTTGAAAATATTTCATTTTTCCCTTGTACTTTATAAAATAGAAGTGGAAGTTATGTCCGTCATTGGAATATTTGTCCTTGTCTGTTTTCCGAGGCGACAATGCTACAATTGCATACATTTACACACATGCAGCAAGAGAATCGCATTTATTTGTCAACACACTCCATCTCTAGGTGACAGTCCCACCATATATAGGACACTATAGGATATAGTCATAGGACACTGTGGGAGTTTTGAGTAGGTTTACATTTCTGCTGGAATAGCTGGAACTGCCTTGTATGATGCATAACTTGGTGGATTCCAGATGCTAGATAGTGAAGTGTTGTTATTATGCATGGAGGCTGTCATGATGATTGGAACTGCGGTGGAAACTCGGTGGAAGAATTTTTCAGGAGGAACCACTATGATAATAATGAAAGGATGAACTTGACGTTTGTTTACACTCGACGTCTATAGTGTGAGGAGAATGTGGGACGCTTGGAACCCTCAAACGCACAGAGAGATGAGAGGATGGCCTGGAGCAACAACATGATCTTCTTCGGAGCAACTTCACATTCCATTTACATGCTGTCTCTCTGGCTTTCCTGCTCTGCCCAAACCCTCATTTTCTGTTCTATTATAAGCTCCATGATAAGCATTCTTTACACAATTAAGCACTTGCATTTAAGCGCGTGCATATTTCCATGTACCCATATGCTTTGTGGTGGTGCTGATTTCATCATGATTTCATATTTGCAGTCATGTCTGTATATGTAGGCTTATATATGGCTATTTATATTATACATACAAAATCGCTTGGCTTGTAAAGTTAAATGCATTAGCATTATTGCCCTAACCCAAGCAAAGTTTCGTAGGCGTCACTGCAATACATAGTGTGTACATATTGAATAATTAGTGGCTCATTGGGGGGTAGGGATTTATTAAAATTAACTTGACGGATGAGGAAGAAATTTTCTAAAATCAAATTGATCGTAATTTTTTTTGAATTAGTAGTTAGCAGTAATAGTATTTGTTGGTGGAAATGGGGAGCTATTGTTCTTAAGTGTGAGGCTGAGCAAGGATTTTTTATTACATGAAAGAATAAGTAAATTATATGAAGATTCTTTATCAATTTTTGGAAGAATATATGTTGGAGCTGGATTTTTCATGAGTAGTTTTTTGTGTAGATTTTTCCTGGACGCTTACTACAGAAGCGCTAAAAAGAAAAAGGGGCTTACTGGAGCCATGCATTATTTTCGAGCACTGTTGAGAAGTATTTTGCAGTGGAGTCTCAAGTTAAGAATCGCAGCACTTCATATGTTGTTGCAAGGCATTCCTTTTAATTCAAACATTTGGAAGCATACAATGGCCCATACAAAAAATTTTATCCATATTTCAGTACATTTGTATATAGGAATGCATAGGTTTGCGAAATAAGTGGAAGGAGAAAAATTATCATTTTAAATCCTCACAAGAGAAAAATAATGAAAAATGTAATGCTGCACGTATGTACTTCTGGGTGGATCGTACCTTAGGAAAGATTATGTCTTCTGAATGTCATGTGTGCCAAAGAAACTAACTTTTTTCCAGTCTCTTGACGCGCTCCCTCCTCTCTCAAGAGTCTGAAATGAGGAGTACCTGTCCAACTTGTTGAGAACACATCGCTTCTTCTTCTTCTACTACTACTACCACTACTACAACGTCTTCTACATGTTCTTCTTTCTACATCTCTTTCCTCCACACTTCCTTATCTAAATGCACTTACCTACCCAAATTACCTCTTCTTCTTCTCCAACTACCACACACATAACTATACACTGCCTTATAAACCTGAATACTCTTAATGGTAGTTAGTTTAGCTATATAGTCTAATTATACTAGATAATTACCAATAGTTTTAGTTTGTAGTTAATTAGTGTAATTTGTTGAATCTAATTTCTTAGTAGTATGGAAATAATTCTCTTATGATGTGATTTGTCTGTGTATACTCTCCTTCAGTAGAATGCAATGAACTTATACTCTGTTACAGAGGTCTTCCGATTTAGCCAATTAGAGTCGTCTTTATAGTGAGTAGACTAGTTACCATAATAATAGTAATAATAATAACAAACTGAAGTAAAAATTTGTGTGCGTGATGTGGATTTTTTGTTTTACATTACATGATGTGACGGTTTTATACGTAAATAGTATACCTAGTGTTTTAGATATGTAACGTCAGGTTTGGTCCACTTCTTGTTGTAGCATATTTCAAGCTCTAGCTCTATACTTTGGAAAAAATTACACTTGGAGGGGGGGGGGTGAGGTTGAGGAAATGTGTTTTCCGAATCACTGGTAAGATCGTCAAATTTAGTGACAGAATTTGCCACTTAAAAGTTTGTCATAAATGCTTTAAAAGGTAGAATAAAAATAATTATTATTTTATGATAGGCTTTTATTTTGTTACACACCACTGCCATTTATGCGAGGTTTTAAGTTATTAGTGACAGTGTATATAACAGAATTGAAATTTCAGAATTTAGTTAGTATGGTCAAACTCGGGGTTATATATTGGATTCGGGTGAGTTGTTAGTCTAACTGGAAGGGTACTGCAGTTATACTCGAAAAGAATTAATGGATGTAGAGAAAAAGCCTGGGTTGGCTGATTATTTTGTGGGAGATGTTGTAATGAATCCTGGTGAGTCAGCTTAATAATGGAGGCGAATTCCAAATACACAAGTGCTGAAGTAGCTTTGAAATATCTAATACCTAATTAACATTTGGGACATACATTTACACTTAACACATTCATAAAAAAATGAATAATAATTGTTTTAATTGCCTTGGAAATTACTATATTTGTCTCTTTTTTCCTTTTTGCCGCTCGCATTGATTTAGATTTAATGTGGTCATTGGGAGCGTTGCCTGATGGTAGGTCAACATTCAAATAATGGTTTGATAATTAAAAATTCTTGTCGTGTGGTTAATACTCAGTTGAAAATTGTACCCTACACCTGTAATGTTAATCTTTTCCTACCCATTGCATCTGCAAATTACCAGGAATGTTGCTGAATTGTCTTTCAAGTCTAACTCTGAAATTCACAGGACCCCTTTATTTGTTGGAAATCCAGCTGCTTATGAAAATGCTATAAAATATTTAATTAAGTATTTCCTCAAAAACCTGTCAATTATTCAAACAAGTGAAGTGGGAAACTTGAAGACAAAATTAAATTACACAGCTACATAGATTTTTTTCCGGCAATTTTAGAAGTCGGAAATAATTCTGGAGGTTGTTGCAATTTTTTTTTGTCTATTTTCTACATGCTCTGCTTTGATTGTACATTTGAACACACTTGAAGACATTTTCTTAAAAAAATCTGTCATGTTTTTTTGGCGGTATGTATAGGGACCTATACACCCATTCATATGAATATTAGCCACACGTATGGTGTCGTAGAAAACTAGTTGAAATATTCAATAGCCGCTATATTGCATTTTCCGTTTCTCTTTTGGAAATCACTGCACACTTGTTACTCGGATTTGTCCTACGGTACCCTTTTATTGCCAAGAGAGATAGAGAGAGAGAGTGAGAGAGAGCTCTAAGTAATTTCCTTGGAAATTGTTGCTCACTCATACAGAAAGAACGTTACTAAAGTTCTACTACAAGTTGTAAAGTTGCTCTTTTTTTTTCTTGGAGTATTCTATACTACTGCTACTACTAGTACTTCTTGGTTTGGAGTTTTCCAGCTAACATTGTCTTGTAGGAGGGAAGTATTTTTTTGACTCTTTCGACGACTTTTTTTGACCATGACAGTAGTATTTTTTCCTAATCGCGTTTTTAGAACAGCAATATTTCTTTTCTGCTGTGACATTTTCTCAATATGCATGAAACGTTGGATGTGATGCATCATCCGTGAGAGATTCTAGATTTTGACCTTGTCACATACTCTCCACTGATGATGAACGGTTGTAATTTTGACAGAATAACAAAGAGCCGAGTTGAAATCCTTCACAGTCTACACGAGTATAATGTGAGTTTCAGTCTTCATCGTCTCTCTCTATTCTCTCCCGTTTTTTCTCTCTCTCTCTCTCTCTCTCTATCTCTCGTTTCTCGTCTCTCGTTCTATTTTCTCCATCGGTGTGTGTGTGAACGTGCTGGAATGAGACTTGGATATGGTTGGTATGGCGGGTATTGAAGCCTCGTTTTGTTGTAATACAGATAGTATATAATACCTACTTTATAGAAAATAGTTCATAGAATTTTTTTTTACTTTCGTATCTAAGTATATGTATTAGAGACGCAGTTGAAATATATAATTCTGGTATGATAAAAAACATACCATAGTTTAGTTTCCTACTGCTGGTGCACCTAGTTCCCCCCCTCTCTCTCTTTCTCTCTCTTTTTTCTTCCAACTTTGAATAATTGTCAATGAGTTTTTGACTACGACATTTTTATCCTTTTTTAATGGGGAAGTTTTCCTTGTACTTTTTTAATCTTTCTGTTTTTTTTGTCTTCATCGTATTCTCCTCCTCCTTCCTCGTGCATGCTCTCTCGATCACTTGCGCTGACCTTTTTTGAATAATATTGTTATTTTTGAATATGCTTGTGAAGTAACAATTTTGGTACTTAATTAATATAAAGCTTCACAGTCAGAACTCCGTATTTAATTGGTTCATAGTCGAGTAGATCCATGTGTATGATTTGGATTTTTTCCCCGTTTTCGTTTGTAAGCGTAAATCTTCTCCCACCCGTCATGGATTTATTTGTTACGAAGGGGAAAAGAACAGTTATGGTGAAAGTGTATAACTTTCGATGGCTCTTTTCACGCCGATTTTTGTCCTCTCTCCTCATCTCTTGAGTCCGTGGCGTTCTCGCTCCCTTTTCTGTTTTTTTTTCATACCCTTACTTTCCCGTACTCCCTGTTCTCGTAAGAACATTAATGTTTAAAAATTCGAATTGCTTTTTTTGTACTACAGGCTTGGATGTAAGTGCATGTCCATACGTGGGTATGGTACACCTCGTGGAAAAAGCCGCATGATAAAAATAATGTGAATTTTTCCCTTTCTGACTTTCCTTTGCTCTCTGTTCCTTTTTCTTTACTGATCTCTTGTTCACTGGGGAAAGTCAGAAAGACAGTGTGCAGTCGGCAAGTTTGACCAGAGGCTAATATTATCTTTAATCCATTTGACCTTTAATGGAGCCCATGTTTGTCTCGGAACTCTGGGTTTTTATTGCCTTTAAAAATTTACGACTGCACCTTAAACTGACAATGAGGGGAAACGAAGAGAATCATTGGAGAGGAATTTACATTGCACTTACATTACTTAACCGCCCGATCCAAGTCGGCCGTGAAAGAATTACACCCCTCTTGAATTTCTTCATGTCTATTTTGTCTTCTCTCGGCTCTATCCCTTTAAACAAAGTTGTCGTCGCTTCTGAGTTTTCTTGCTAACAAAGTTAGCTATTTTATTTCTTTCCCTTTTGGAGTCATTGCAGAACTGTCAATAGTGCTTGACGCATATAATTTTTTTTCTTGGGGTTTGTTCAAAAGGTGTAGAAGAAATATAGCATCTTATTTTGAGTTGAGATTTTTATTTGTTCCTTTTGGGAAGTGGTGATCCTTTTTATGTGGTATTTGAATTGATTTTTGTGGTGCTTAAATTTTAATGTCAAAGTATTAACCTTAAAGGTTACAATCATTTGTTTTTAACGGGCTTTACTTTAACAGACAGACTTTTAACAGATAAGCGTTTGAGCTAATCTAAAAATCATAATATTTTTTCTATTTTACTTACCTGCACTTTCCCCATACACCTGAATTATAACAAAAATATCGTTGAGTTAAAGGGCGGAAAGTCTATAGAGTAGCCCATGCTACCTACTTGAAATATTCACTTGAAGTAGCAGTAACGTACTTCCGAAACTTTAATTCAACGAATTACTAGGAGACTATCCCTCCCCTTGCTACTACATAGTATGTAGGACATACCATGATTTTATTCCATGAAGGAATTTATTATACGCTAGCTGTACAACAACCAAATGATGATCATTGTTTTTGAAATAGTTTGCAATATAGAAATCCAAATATAGAATAATTATTATTGTTAATAATGTTTGAATTTTTTGAAGGATTGATGACTAAAAATTTTTTTTGCAATGTTTTGATTAGGATTTCCAGCTGCTGCTTACGCAGCATACGCGGCAGGACGTGGGTACAGTGGATACGCTGGATTCGGTCTGCCCTATCCGACAGGTACCCATTTATGCCTACCTTATCCACTCGACTGTCTCTACTCTATGAAACTGTGACTCATGAGAATCAAAAAACAAAGGATCCCATACTGGATTTACTATTTCACTCTTGCTTCTTCATTCAAGGCGTTCTTGCGGTGCGATTTACGAAAGAAACAATCAGGAGACACAATCATAATAATTTTATGCTTTAGAATCTGATTTTATTCTTTCAACTGCCGTATATATATTCTACATATATCCCTCCTTATAGTCATGTTGATGATGGTGATTGATGATGATGACTACGATAATTACGAGTAACCGACAAACAAGCAGAGAAGCATTAGTTGCCAAAAAAAAACATATTCTAGTCTCTCTACAATACAGACGTACATATGTACATAAATATATATTTACTGCATATATGCATGTGAATACCATTCACATCCACCAAAAAAATCTGCGTGTTAGACAAATTTAATACTTAATAGCAGTTTTGGAGTCATCATGTGAATGTACTACAGTAATAATTTAGTTGTTCTATATCCTTCTTCTTCTTCTTCTTCTATTACTACTACTTCTACTTCTTGTTGTTTCGTACTAGAAAGAACTTTATGGACAAATGTGCCTGGGATACATTTAACGGAATCCGCACAGTATATATGTTTATCGTATATGATAGAGACTTACTTGTGTTTGTGTAGTTGTCATTAGTTTCCTCTGGCGAGGGGTAGTATATAGTTACATAGTTGTAACTTTTCAGTAGTAGCATCCTCCGTAGGAGATCCCCTTCATTTATTAGGTGTATTTTACTTACTATATATTTTATAGGTTCCTTTGGTTGTGTTGGTAGTGGTGACGGAGTTTAACCTGAAATAAGTAGCACTTCCTCATTTTCTTGTATGGCATAAACGACATTATATTAAATTATCTCTGTATGTATATTACACCGACTATCGTGCACAGTGAATCGCTGTTTTCCGTATGCCTTTCTTTCAAGGAACAATCTTAAACCGTGCTCTACGAAAAAACTAGCGCATATAAAAGTACGTATATATGCATACATAAATATAAATAATACGTATTAAAACTAGATATTTATATGATTAATAACAACAATAATGAGTTTAAAGGGAAAACTGCAGCGTTGATTTTGTATGTTGTACTAAATAGCTTTCTAGTATATGTAAGGGAATACTATGTATGTATGTACGATGTAGTTCTTGTGTCTTCTTCTACTTCCTCTATATTCTACTCTCTTTATTATTTTTTTTACGTGCGTGCAACTGACGTCAGGTGTGTGAACGACTCGAGACCATCTTTTCATAAATGTTGCAGCTGGAGCTAATTTGCATTTAGATGAATTCTTGTGGAGGAATTATTATTTTTTATTCCGTATGATGAAAACCATATCGTTCAAACCCCATTTTAAAGGCTGTTTATTAATCGTCATAAAAAATTTCTGTCCAGATCGAATCTCCAAGTTATATTAGTTGTTAATAGCCATTTCTTATGCTTCTGTATTATATGTACATGTATAATCTAGTTTGTCTTCAATTTCCTTTTTTCTGTCCATCACACTGAACCATGTGGGTGACTGACTGTGAGCTGAATCTGATTCTCTTTCTCTCATTCTCACCCTCTTTGTCTGTCTGTCTGCTTCACTCAGCGTCGAAAATATTCATCCATGCATACCGTGTGCGTATATGTTTTTATATTTTAAGTTAGTTTCTTCGTGGCATCACAAATATATGTATTTTTGTACGTATTTTCTTTCTCCTTGTGTTTCGGTATTTTGTTACCAACCGCATTTTATGAATTTAATAGTTCTTTCTTTCATGTCGTTTTTTGCTTTTGTTCAAGGAAAGAATTTCTATCCCTTAATCTTCACACCAAGTTCTGTACTACCTTTAGTGACATTTTGACCTTATTATATTGTTCCTCATGAACTTGTATGAAGAATTTAGTGAAAAGATTGTT
Organism: Spatulosminthurus flaviceps; assembly: GCA_034693705.1. Taxonomy (NCBI): domain Eukaryota; kingdom Metazoa; phylum Arthropoda; class Collembola; order Symphypleona; family Sminthuridae; genus Spatulosminthurus; species Spatulosminthurus flaviceps. The sequence continues at coordinate 65,879 of JAQFXU010000142.1, read as the reverse complement.
AAAGTTGCTGAAATGGCTGGGATGCTGTAGCATAGTAGCATGGCGGAGCTGAAATAAGAAATTATATTGTAAAAAGGAAAGATGAGAGGAGAAAGGTTAACGAAGTATTAACTTCTTGGCTAGAAGTTTATTTAGCTTGAGAAAATGATGTGAATGGAATTAATCGCTGGCAAGAAAATGCTTTCAGGTTTCATCCAATATACGTACCCATAAGAAGTACATGACCCTTGATGATATTTTAAATCCCTCCTTGACAAAAGTGTGTTTCTGCCGAGCGTTAAGAAATGTAGTCAGTTCATGTCTTGAAGGGATCTTTTCCTCCTGTCGTCACGAATCATTAACATTATATTGCTGAACACTGTGAGTGCATACAGTAGTCAATGTAGTGGCAGGGACGAAGACTGAAAGATTTCTAAATCGATGGAGGAAATTTAACGTGTTCTTGATGGGCGTTTTCTATCAGCTTTACAGATCAATGCATGTCCATTTGCTAGGGCCATGCTGTATATTAATGCAGTTATGTTGTTCTATATTTTTCCGTGAGCGAGTCTAAATAGTTATACCTTGAGAGAGAAAGAGAGATAGAGTGCACCTATGCAAAACAAATGTAGGTATTAAGGAATTTTCCTTCGGGTTTTTGTTAAAACCCCTTGCTACTACTCTCTCCATATATTCGTTGCAATGTGTATAATTTGGTGGGGTGTGGATATGCTTTACATGGACAGATATGGAATACAGAAAAAGATCTGGAAGCTCATATAGGACTTATTTATAGGAGAAGACGAGAGATAGGAAGAGTAGTAAACGTAACAAGTATGCACGTATTAGCAAGTGAATAGTATATGAAAGTTAGACGAGATTGAACGGAAAGAAGGATAAGAGTTATGAAGGGAGATGTACTAAAGATTTTTACTACTTACTACCACTCACTACTCCACTCTCCCTCGTTTTCTCTCTCTCTCTTGCTCTCTCTCTCTCTCTGTCTGTCTCTCTCTTATGATTTCCTTGAAGTCAAAAAGTGAAGGCAGATTGTCTCAAGCTCGAGCCATTAGCATTACGTTTTGATTAATAGGAGACTCTGCTCCCGACTGAAAAGTTTGCTGAAAATTTGAGAAAACGTACACATTTCGCTCTTTAGTTTTTTATGTATGACTTATTCCGCTCTCTCTCCTTCTCTTTTCTCTCTGTATTGGTGATAGGGTTGTTGATAGGAGTACGACGAAAACAGAGCTTTTAGGGAAAGTTTCAATTTATGAATGGCTATCCCCCTTCCGTTATTCTCACAGATGAACGTATACAGGGAATGGTGTATTGTGGATGTTTTTCGTGGAGAAGTCTTGGTCGTCAAGTACTAGACATGATGGTGAACCTCACGTAAATTATCTTTAAACTTCAGATTCATTTCTCATACGCTATGAAACTTTCCACAGCAATTATCGTTTTCTTTCATATTTCCCTCAGCCGCGGTTGCTCTACTCTTTAGTTTCAGTCGTTTAGTTTCTATGGGGGGAAAGAGAGTCAGAGAGAGAGACACACACAGGGGAAAAGTTGTTTCTTCTTTTCACGTAGACATTTGTAAAGCATTTTAGCCTCAGTCTCTCCTCCTACCAACTATTATGGTGTAGCTTGACTCACCATTAATGCAATGTACTCAACCCACTTTAAATGATAACTTGTTTGCCATAGCCATCCACCTCTATGTGGCTTCTTGAATTAAAGTATTTAGGTACGTAACAGTAATTAGCGGATAGGTGGACTTTTTTAGCTAGCTAAAAAACTAGAGGGGCGTATTCAGAAGACATATATACTCAGAAGTATATATGTACTCCTAATAGATTTTTTGGCCGAACATACTTAATAGCGATTCGAAGTCTGCAGCCAACCTGCTGTTTCCATGAGAACATCAGAAGAGTTACTCCGTTATGGTCCATACTAACTGCAACTACATGAACTAGGCAGCTACCTCCAGACTAACGTTTCTTCTTTGTACATACATGTGTTTAGCATCGACTTTCTAACCGAGCTTTGCAAAACTATGGAGAGTTGGTAGAATCTGCTAGTTATTAGATTCATGCCAGTATATATATATTCTCTCAAAAGATTTCTTTTGATAAGGGAGCTTGGAATAAGAATAAGATTATGTATCTATCTATACGTAAATGACTACTACGATGACTGAAGATGGAGAGACAAAAAATTTCAATATTGGAATTTGGTGGACCGGAAAGAAGTTATTTTTAATTAAATTTTGAGCTTTGACGTGTGTTTTTTTTAGTATATAGGCAAGATGAGAAGTTAGGTAGCATTAAAGTTTTCTTCAGAATTTTACGCAGGAAAGGCTCCTTACGGAGTGAGTGAGCATCTCAAGAAAGGTCCTTTGAATATGGGCCCCTTTTGTCGCATATGTCTCCTGATCCAAGGTTTGTTGGGTGCGTAGGAAAAATCGCGTGTGCATCAAATGCATGTGTAGATACATGTACGTTCTCTTTGTTTCTGTGAGGCTAGTGTGTTGATGAGCATGTTGAATAAAGGGTTTGTCAAGAAAAAATAATAATAGCAATTGTTAAACAGTTGTGGCCACCGCTTCTTCTTCATACTCCTCCCTTCTGCTACTACTACTATTGCTGCTGTCCCAGGGAAAGTTAAGACTTGAGAATTAGTTGTGAAAAGTTTATGAATTTAGTGAAATGAGTTGAAATTTGAAAAGTATGTAGGTTGAAGAAAGTTGTTTGTGCCAGTGAATGCAATCAATTATAGAAGTGAGGTCTTGAACTTTTAGTAAGATGTCGTCAGAGCTTTACGGTTAGTTAAAGGAGGAAGAGAGGGGAAGGAGACGACGAGGTGTTTTTAAACTTACTTTTGGCGGAGATGAGAGTGAGTGTGTGAGGGAAGAAAAACACTCGATCGATTCTGCTCTCCGTTGCCTTTCGTTTTCTGGGTTGTAGCAAAGGAGATGAGCTTACATTTTCCGTATTGACTAAAAACTTATGGGATGAATGAGGGAGACTGAATAATTTGTAAATGTGCAAAAGGGTGGTGATCTATTCCCTTGATGAACTTGTTTGTGTAAAGAAAAGAAGAAATATTTTTTATGTGAGTGCTGAGTACGTGTGTGTATGTACTTACTTAGAAGCGTGTACAGAGTTCTCTTCTCTTAAATTCTTATTTTCTTCTCAAGTCTACATGCAGCATGTTGGTCATGAATGAAATGACTTGCATATGTGAGGCGGTACACTCTTCTTTTTTCTCTTCTTCTTCTTCGTCGGCTTGTTCCCTCTTGAAATGAGTGTTGCAAAGATCTTTAAATCATTCTCTGTAGACTAAGATTAACTAGAGCAGTTTACTTTGGGTTTAGAAACCACAGCTGGTGTAACCCTCATCCTCATCAGGATTTTCCGTGGATACATTTCTCTTTTCAACGCCCCTCAAGCTTTGTATTGCTTTTCTCACTCTAGTTTTCCCCGCGTCTGTACTTTTTCTTCGAATCTTCTTTTTTCCTCTCTCTCTCTATATCTCGTTCGCGCTCTTACTTACGTACTCACTCTCTCACTCTCTCTCTCTCTCACTCTCTTTCGTCTGCTGACTATTGAACAAGTACGTTTAATTCTTTATTAGCGCTACATCCCTATGTTCAGTGAAAAGAAACGAAGACCTTTTCCAATTGACTCTCTGCCTACAGCTAATTCTACAGATGTTTTCCTTTCTCATCCTTTTCCTATGTTTACTCTTTTTGGTTTACCGTTTTGTTTTATTCGTTTGAAATCATTGGATGAAGATCTACTGAGTTTCCAGCATGATAGAGAAAAGATTAGAGTTACTTTCAGGAAAACAAAAGATTTTCATTTGAGTCCAAGTTTGAAATGCTTGAAATTGGGTTCTTCTATTAGCTCTTAGGAAAAAATGTAAGGCAGTACTGCAAGGTAGTTAGGTTTATTTTTTTTTAAGAATTAAATTAATTGGAATTTGTTGGAAGTATGCGTTTGAGAGTATACAAAATTCTTGCTATCATTTTGTTTTTGCTTGGGGCAAAGAATTAGTTAAAAGATGCAGCTTCATGATTTCGTTCTTGGAAAAGGTCATAACTTACTTAATTTTAAGGTACGAAAATGCCATTTATTTCTGATACTGTGTTAAGAAATGTACGGCTCCTGATCTAATTGAATTTACATAAGCATGTGTGAGTATTTTGGAAGAGAAATGAAAGTGAACTTCATGTGGATATTAGGCGGAATCACAGGCGGGCAAATTCCAGTAACTTGGGATTTATGTAGGGCAGAGTTCATTTGTGTTGTGTGGGCCTTTGAATTGACGTTGAGTTGGAAAACATGAGTACATTCTTGCTACTGCTGTGTCCACACATCTTACGCTTGGTTGTATTTAGAGACGTACATGTACGAAAGTGGTATGTGTGTGTTTAGCTATGAATTTGTCGTTAAACATTTTTTCACGCTGTTACTGGTACTTCACGGTGCGGTGGCTGCTCCTCCTGTGGCTGTTATTGTACGATGTATGGAATTCCCTAGGGAAGGTCTGATCAGAGTTGTTGCAAATGTCAATACGTACTAATTCCTTGGTGAACTGACGGAAGCTTTTAAATGCTTTGTTATTTTTCTTTTTGGTTTTGTTGAAAGTGACAAGAATGTCGGGGTTGGTCCATAATACATACTAGTTTTTTTCTACCTACTATGTGGGGTATTTTCTTCCTTACCAGGCTTTTCTTTTCATTTATTGTTGGCACTTTAAGTGCTTCACAATCCTTCCCTCTCGTCGCCCTCATCCACAGTTTCGATTCTATATATGTGACTTATGCGTTTAATGTGTAGGGTTTGGAGTAACTCTTTAAGTCTTTGTGAGCCGTGCATGGGATCCAATAAGTCGTCAGTATGGCTAAAAAGTTGAAACCATTCTTTCCGTTTCTATTTCCAGTTTGTTTATTGTGCGCTTATACAGATAGATATATAAATATATATATATACATTTGGGCTGATGGGTAAGTTTGAACAAGGGAGTGAGAGATAGTAATATGCGCAATGCTACTACTCCTGCTTCCCGCTCTACAGTGGCTGTACCGCAGAAGAGCTAGTTTGTTATTTACTAATCGTATTCATGCGTATACTCATCCTTTTTGACATCGGCATCATCAAGTCGTATTATTATCTAAATGCAAAGAGTGGGCTTTAATTAATTTAATTTTCATGATTCGAACTAAAATCCGTGTAAACTAGTTTGTTCTCTCTGACTCGCTCTCACAAAATAGTGGTTCTTTATCTGGAATAAATAGCTGGTATCTAGTTGCTTCACGTGTACATTCACTCACAATTAGTAAGTTGGTTCGAAGGAGGGAACAGTTGTATATGCTGTACGAGGCCGAGCCAACTTTTACTCTTCTACTCTCGTTGTGTGAGCCTTTCCTCACTTTTTTGGTTTTCATCCAAAGGACATTAGTAGCATTCAACTGGAATTTTTTATTTTAATCTGCTTTTGTATATCGCAGTATTATTTGCTATTAGAAGTAGGGGATCCCTGGTAGGCCTGCAGCTTTACTAAAAGTTATGCTACTACTGACGTGCAGAGTCGTTAAGCTGTATGTTGCATTGATATGTACGGAACAGATTATATTGCTCCTATGGACATAGTCTATAGGAGTGGTAAAATAAATGTATTCAGTTTTAATATACATAGTTATATGAACTCTATCTTACAATTAGTTAGTTCGATTGCAGCTGCCACATATTATTTGGTGGGCTTTTTCTGCAGGCAAAAGGTGAAGATAGTTTGTAAAAGGCTGGTGGTTGCTGAGTTGTAAATACATGTAGTTTTGAATTTTTGGAGGGTAGCGCTTCACCCAAATATGCATATATCCTGTATAAGAATGAGAGTGCATAGGTGAGTAAACGCGTTGGAGTTGAACAGATTTTAATAACTGGAAAATTTGTATTTCTTTCCTCTCCTCATGCCTCCCCTTGCAATTTGATCAAATGCGAAATTATCTAGATTTGGAAAATATGAGCAGGGTACTGTGTGACGATATCGCTGAAGGCTGTAGGAATTGCGGTTGTATTAGATGAAGGATTTCCTGAACGACGTAGCGAAGTATTTAGGTGGGCCTGCATGGGAGCTGCGGACAAGAAAAGGTCCGGATGAAGCCGTAAAAGTATCCTATACCTGTAACAGTACGTATTCTAGTATTTTTGGAACAAGAGTAAAATGTTTTGAAACTTTTCTCGCTGTTTATGAGCTCTATGACGATCTAAAATTCCATGATTAGCAACTTTTTCTTCTTCTTCTTTTTGTTAGGTAAATCATGGGCTTTTTTGCTTCATATTTGATAAAATAGAGTAGAAATAACCTTCAGGTGGGGTTGAAGTTACCATTGAATTGAGAAGGTATTTATTATGGAAGAATTTTTGCATTTTACTCATGAATTATGGTAAAACTTGCGAGGTCTCTCTTGCTTCTTCTTGTAGGTTAAAAATACATGAGAGTGAGTAATACGAATAATGGCGGCGGTTAATATATGATCAGGTACGGGATTACTGAAGCCATCAATGCAAATCACTTGCTCAGAGACTTTTAGTATGTGTATTGGTAAGTAGGCTATATAATGCTAATGGTAAGATGGAAGTGTGCGGGATGACGTATTTGAAAAAAACGCCATATTTTTCTTCTAGGAAAGTTTCAGTGGCACTTCGTAGGACTAAAAGCTTAGCTTTCGAATAAATTACTCAGAGGTTACAACTAGTGTATGGGATGTGGCAGTCAAAAGTGTTAAGTGATTGGATTGACTTACGACTCGAAGAATGTTAGAAGGTTGTGGTACAGCAGTATAAAATGCAGACGCTAATGTACATATAGTAACGTTGATTTCCTCTTGCTGGAAGTCAAGAAGATGAAGAATGCATTGGTATGTATGTATAGAAGCATTGGTTTTTGATCCATTATAAGTTACAATCTTCATTCAGCTCTGGAGCACTTGAGACATTAGAAGAAGCACATAATAGTGTCTTTAGGAAGAAGAACTTCTGAAAGTATTAAGAGATTCATTGTTTGGAAATAAAGAGTCGAGCTCTATAGCATTGAGTTTGCCAGTTATTCAAAGCAAACAATTATTCTGGACGAGTATTGAATTTGAGAGAGGAGAGAAAGAAAGAGCAGTTTGGCGTATTGAAAGGATAGAGAGAAGCATATATTCTGCAAGTGAAGTATGGTATACAAGGTGGATTATGCCAAATGCAAAGCGCTTTACGATGAATAATAATTATTATCCTTAGATCTGGTTCAGACTGGCTTTTGGGATTGCTCTTTTTCTCGGACTGAGAGGAATGTCAAGTTAGTCCTTCGTGAGTCTGTAATTTACTTACAAACTGCTGCTGCTGCATAAGTTGTCCTATTTAGTTTAAACATATTGCATTACCAGACCGTCACCTATTCTTTAAATTTAGTGTGATGTGACTTTTTATTCACAAAAATATAGCCAGAGTTTATGTTTAAGAATGGGATTTAGTAGGAACTGCGTATGGCAATTCTACTATATAGCCGCTCAGACACACGTGCTGCTGCAGAAAGAAGACTACTGCTTCGCATGATGTGGTTATTATTCTATATTCGTATTATTGAAAGAAGGACTTGTTCCGTATGATGATAGCGTGTGTGTAGTATAGGCCTAGCTCATATAGGTTCATTTGCCATACTATTGAAAATGGGTTTCTAATTGAAACCTGTGTAGCCTCCCTGAGAATGCATTGTCTTGTAGTTGTTCTCTTTCTCTATTAAGATCACTAGTTTTCCCATTAGGGATGCATATATGGAGCTTAATTTTAAGGGAGCAGAAGGAAAAGCACAGAAGCTAGAACATTTCAGTAACACTGTGACGCATCTGCCGTTGCCAGCCTTTAATGAGCATCATCAAAGCCCAATTTGCATTTGAGAATTGAAGGAGTATGAAAGGCGTGGAGAAAAACAAATGTACAGGATGGAGTGGTTGGTCCCAGACTGAAGTACATGTACATCTGTAGTGGCATAAATGTGTGTGTGCATGTAATTATATTAATGGAAAAGTGAACCTCCTTATGAGCCTGCGAAATCTAAAAAAGTGTGGAGAGTACGTAGTATGTAGTGAGGGTAGTATGTGTGTGTGGAAGGTGTTGGAGGAAGTTTCAGAATTCTCTAGGTATGTAGATAGATAGTTGGAGGAGAGTAAGGGCAAGGTAGCAATAAATCGGTTTCGGAACCACCACTACTACTACTGCTGGGGGAAATACTGTAGTAGTACTACTACAAGTAGTACATACACCGTCATCACATGTGTTCTCGTAAAACAACCAGGATATGAACGTGTAGTTTGTGCATTCAATTTTACTGCCCTTCGTTCACTGTAAAAGGCAGTAGTAACTGCCAATAAAGCACTCTATCCTTATGTAATACTCCACGGTGAAGTTAGAATTGCAGATAGGTATAATAATACGTGTTTTAATCATTTAAGTTGGAGCGTATTTCACCACGTTAACTTCTTCACGACAGTTAGAGCCGGATTCTCGTCAATTATTTGAACTCTTCTTTCCTCTCTCTCTCTCTCTCTCTTTTACTGACAAAACAACAAGTGCAGAATCACCAGCAATCCTCCATTAGCAGCAGGGATGCTAATGCTTCCTTAAATGTTTTAAGGGTATCCGCCCACTCATCTGCTCTCATGCTCTCTTTCGGCATCACATGTACATATGGGTTTTAGCTCTATACTCGAGTGTTTGTCTCCGCTCTAATGGTGAACAAAGGTACATGTCGGAACATGTAATTTCATGTGAGTTGAGCGTGAGCAGGATACGTTGGAAATGAGTACCCGAAATCCGGAAATTTGCTGATAAAAATGAGTAATTTTGTCACAAATTTCCATTTCTATAGTTTATAGTTTCCAAAGTATTCATTTCTACGGGGTGGTCTTTTGCAGTTCATTTTTTGGTATGTATGTTGCTAGTAGCACTAAAGCCATATATACGGTGCCATACATTACGGAACTCCCATCAGGCCAACACAACTGTCGGAGGCCGGCACCAGTGATGATTTTTCTGTCGAGTTTCTGGAAAGCATGCGTAGTGATAGCAGGAAACGTGTATAGATAACTAATTATAAGTTACTCCATTTGTGACATTGAATCATCCAGATTGTTTTCTCATCTCGCCTGTCTGTATATGTAGTCTGTAGATTCCCAGCGCTCTCCCCATTCACTTACAATTCACAGATAGTTATGCTTTGAGCAACTTTTAATTGCCGAACGATCGCACTCCAACAAATCATCATAATATGTAATCACTGAGATTTTCCTAACAGGGGGGTTTCTACTTTCCTATTACAAGATCCAGCTGCTCTGTGAGAGCGCATACGGTCAAATATACTGACTATTGCTTTTGTCTGCTTTTGCTGCTACTATACTGCTATGTACGGAAAAGAAAAGAATTTCAAAACATATCGTTGGCTCTTACAAAGATCAAATTCATTGGAGCCGCATCATTATTCCCTATGTGAATTCATTTTTTCCACGTAAGAGCTAGTAGCTTGACATGGCAAACTGTTAAAACATGTCTTTGGATGCATGGCTGATTTCTTGGTTGATTTTCTAAATGAATATTCACGTCTAAAATGAGATTGGGCTTCGTACAGGTTGGATATGTTGAATTTGATAGTTATGTTAACGTAATTTGCCTGTGGGTTATGTTAGAAGCCAGTTGGTTTTTCCGCAAGAGCAGACCCTTTGACAACAGGACAGTGTGACTTAAGAGTGTACATAGCAAGACGTCTTGTTGATCTCAAGAAAAAATCCAGTACTCCTGCCTGAGTCAAGTGGTCCGGATCAGAGCTCGTGTGTAGGAAGTTTCTTATTTTAGCTCTCACACTCTGGTCGTATTTCTTCTAAATCTCCAAATCTAAATTGAAGCACACGCCACCAACCATTTCTTTTGCGAGGAATCGCTCCCAGTTAAAATATTCATCTTTCTTCATGACGAACTTTATACATTGGAAAAGTCAAATTTGATTCAAAAATTATTCTGATATAGGTTGATTCACTTACTCATGCATGCGCTCATAATTGCACATTGGTAGCTATTCAGTGTAAAATACTGGTGGTAATAATAACAATTATTGAAGTAAAATGAAGCTCACTAACTAAGAACCACTTGGAAGGTAACTTGTACAAATGACATTGCTGTAATATTAATCGAGGTAGCATATGTAGAAGATGGAATTGCAACGAACGAAAAGCCAATAATTGTGCTAACAAAAAATGTAGTGAAAAAATAATATCAGGAACGGTTAAGATATAACTTAAGTGTTCTGTTTTAAAGAAGAGACACTTCTGATTACATTATTTTGTGGTAAAGTTGATAATTTCATGCATTTCCTGAATGTGTTTGGTACATAGTGAAAAACGTTATTCGAACTCTCGTCATTTTAACTGTCTCTACCCCTACATGAGCACACACGTTTACTGCAATGTTGATGAAGTACCGAAGGGAGAATGAATGTAGTTTTTTTCTCGTCTGGATTTTCTTCCGTCTTGACAAAAGATCTTGTGTGTGCTTAAATATTTCATGGGGAGATTAAAATAAATATAAGTATTACATATGCACATAAATTATTAGTGTCCAAAATATTTGGCAATGTGTGCCTCTTCATTCGAATAATGGTGGGTTAGTTCATTCATTTCACTGCATTGGACTGCACGTTATGTATAGGCCTATGGGAAATTCAGTAGTAGCTTCCGTTAAATACAGTTAATGCTACGCACTCTCATTGGCAGTACAATGTGATGTACAATACATACTAACAGAATGTGATAATAGTTGTGCGCTCTCCATAAACAAAAATAGTAGCTGCTGTTGACGACGCTTATAGCAATTTCTCATTGTGAAGTACTATTTTAAGGCGAACAAAACGAGTGTGTAATTTTTTTGCTGCCTATTCTTTATCCATTATGTAGCTATGTTTGTGTTGCCGCTTAATCTATGCTACATATAAACAGACAGCAGCAGTGCAGATACTTGGTGAAGAGTAATGGAATTACATTGTCCCCTTAAATATTTTGTACGGAGGACATTTTACATTGAACAAAGGTATAAAAGGACGAAGCTATCCCTGTAACAAAAAAAATTCTGTAGATGTTCTGCTGCTCTCACAGAATATTACAACATGGAGCACACTCTTGTAAATATTCTGAAGGGGAAAACTAGTCACCTGCATATATGAAATGATGATCTTAAATGAATTAATATGAAGAGAAGAAATGAGTGTATATTTTTTTGAAACCGTGAGGATGGAGGGGAAAGAGAGCATCTTCTGAGTCATTCGTTTTGTATTTTTGTCATTATTGAAATTTCATTGTTTGAAAAGATTTGAATGTGATTATAAATGCCGTTTCTGGATTCTGAAATGATTAACAACTTTCGCAATTTGAATTGAGAGCATTAAATTAATGAAAATATGAGAAGTGTGAGGAAGGTTTGTAATTTTCCTTAATAATTAGAAGGGAAAATATAGATACGTCATGAATTATATTTGTGAATTGGCTTCGCTAACTTATTTATGGATGAACGGTATCCTTACAGTTATAGCTAGTATGCTTTATGGGTCGTGTGGATCAGGATGAAATGCTTACCTGTACATGCATCACTTGTCAGTGGAACGTGCACTGTTTTTAATTTTTTCAAATTGTTTTCCGCTCCTAAGTATGTAGTTGGTTTATTTACATAAATTATGGGGACTCTCTCCCTGCCTTTTGTATGTAGTAAAAATCAGTGTGATAGATTTTTGTTTTAAAGTTGGTCACCCTCTGTCGTTTCGTGTGTGTGATAGTTTATTCTATGAACGATACTATGTGTATCACATGCCATCTTCTATACATATTGGGTTGAGAGACATTTCTGTAACAATTGTGTGAGTCCCATCTCTCTTTCTCTGTCTGTCCCTTAATCCATTTATTTTCGTACTTGGTCGAGTAATGTTTTAATGGAACTGACCACGTAACCCGGCCGACGTTAAAATATATGCGTGGGCCGGTTTTATAAATACGATTTATAATAATTAAGTGCATACATTTGCCTCTCAATTTTATAGTTAAGAGTACTCCAAACTGACTTCAAAATTTCTGGGGAAAAGGAACTTTTTTCGTGAACTTACAATAATATTGGTTCAGGATTTGACCACTTCCAACTTGATTATTAACGAAATTTTCATAAGGCTTGAGTTTAAAAAATTTTGCATTTATTCATCATTACTATCTAATAATAATTTATTATTGTGTGCCAGTTAGAAGATTTTTCTATGAGACAGATAGAGTGGCTTAAGGAAATACATACATAAAAGAGAATATTTAATGTGGTGGTAACTCATCCTTGTCTTATACTAAAGACTCCAAAATACCACTTGCTGTTCCTTTTGATTCCTATAAGGGAAAGATTATGTAGTATTTCATTGTATATTTAAAATACATCTTTAAAATGCACCTACACCATTTGCCAAAGAGTGAGAATTTTTTTTACTTTTTAACCTAGTGTATAAGTTAAAGGGGGAGATCATTGTAGTTTCAATTCAGAGCAGTGAATTGAAGTTTGTTGACAATTATGACGATAAAGGTGATTGTATTTGGGCACGCATTAAAATCTACTTTTTAGATGGTATACAAAAAGATGACAAAAAGGGCTGAAATAATATGGGAGTTACATACTTAGCTGATGTACGTGCATTCGGTATGTATTTATTAGTCTTATAAAAAACGGAAAGTTTCATTCATTTTTGTGTGTACATATTTAAAATATGGTAGATGTATATATAAATATATATATATATATATATATATATTGACCAGTCGAGGAAGTCTTAGTCGCTCATGATTGGTCTGTGTTATAAACATAGTAATGGGTGCTATATTTATACATTGCTCGATAATTTGAATTTAGTAACACTGTATACATAGTAGTATCTCTGTATGTTTACTCCAACCACGCCGTTCATTATTGTTCTTGTTGTGTGTGTGTGTGAGTGTGTGTGTACTGCTGTATATTATACTGTTTAAAAGATTTCTTACCTAGATAGAATATATGTGTAATATCTACCCTTGTTACATTTTCATTTCTTTTGTTTCTCTCGATAATATTAAGAATAATAATAATTTATTATTATTATGATTTCTGTAAGAAGCAGTTTCATAATTTTACTTGGTTTTACTACTAAAGTTACGAAAAAATAAGTGAACTATTGGTCATTTCAAGCAGTTAAATATTATCATATTGGAGTATATACTAATAGTAACAGAAGTCTAAGCGTAGAAATATAAGTGTATACTGTGGATAAACCGGAAAACTTTGAATCAATCCAGCTATACTACTATCTACTCTAGAGAAAAATGCCTGCGGTTGAGAAAAATGGTAAATCAAGAAGTGTCAGTGGGATTTAAAAACTAAAAACAAAAAAAAAAGATATAGTGTGAAATAGCAAGTTTAATATGAAAAGGATGTAGCGAGAGATTTGATATATGCATTACATACTTCAGATAAATAAATAATAAATGTATGAAAAAAATATTTATAAGCATATTTAAAAAAAACAAATTGAGGACTTGAAAATGATACGTACGAGAAAATACGTATATTTACTGTGTGTAGAGGGAGAGACGTAGTTACTACTATACATGATGATACTTTTTGAGAGTAAGTGCATTCGTAGTCATGACCATTAGATTTTTCAAGATGTAAAAGCTCCCTTCCCTCTCAATCTCAATGCAATGCATACGATAATAGTATATATATATATATATATTATATATAAAATGGTACGTAGAGAATTTTTCGTTCTTGGCACACACCCGTTGTGAACATGTACATACATATATGTATGTAATTTTGTATGTGCGTTACTAGGATTCTATCTATATAACGGCGACACAAGTTTTGAAAAAACGTTAGTTTTGTCAGTTTTCCCATTCGCTTTACTTATTATTATTGGTAGTAAATTCAGTAGCTATATGTGTACTTATTATATCTTTGGCTAAAGTACAAAACCTGTGGGGACTTGAATGAAAAGGCTTTACTAATAGGAGAAAGTGCCGAAATGCAGTCATGAAGTATGAACTTGCTTGTGCCATTGAGGCGAGATTGCCAGCATGCAATTTTAGTGGAGAAGAAAAAACAAACATAAAAAAATGAAAAACCCTGAGGAGGGAAATATATTGACATTATAAAGTTTGAGGAGAAAAAAGCCTTGAGGGATTTTGCACCTTAGCCATTGATATGTATGTATTATTAGAGATATGCATAATAATATACTGGCGAAGTAATAACAATATAAAAAAACCGTAAGTAATGTTATATACATATATATACCTCGAAATGACAAAAAACAGTCAAGATATTTATTATTACTATGATTATTATTGTTGTACTACTGTGTATTATATGGACCTGGGATCTCCGAGTCACGAGATTTATATACAAATATGCATAAAAATATCTATGATATATACGCAGAGAAGAATTTTTCACGACAAAAAAATATTAACTACATACATACTTTTTTCTTTCTCTATTTCTCTGAAACCTCACGAATATGATGATGTTACAAACCAAAACATATGAAATGGGATATATATTTAACTATAAATATATATATAAATATGTATTGATTTTTATGTTAAAGTATTTTAAATATGCTGTAAATATAATATTTATTACAAAAAGCACATATATACGTACTTATATATATTCCTACTAAACGAAAAAATTGAAACGAATTGTTGTTTTCCCTTGTTTTGTTTTCTTAAATATATATACATATGTATATATATGTGTACAGATGTTGGTTTAACAGGACATATCAATTGAATGTGTCATCGTGGTATTTCGTTATTCATTCCGTGGCTTGAACAAATCATTTACTCTGATTAAACTTGAGAAGAAGTAAATATACTAACGGATTATTATAAATAATAATATAATGCTTAATAATAAGAATGATATTGAATTAAGTATAAAAAGCAAGCATTTAACACCCTCGCAAAACCAATATATTGGATTAAAGACAATAAATATTAACAGGAGAGAAAAAAATCATTACTCAAAAAAAAGAATCACGTTATGATAAATTATATATCCTATATACAAAATGGCATGGTAATGACTGGAAGCGTCTGTTACTTTCTCGAACTTATCTGCGTTCTTTTTCCTGTAACTTTTTCCTATACAATTTGTTATTATATGTGGGGGTGTACAATAGTAGTACATACTGTAGTATTTCAGTAAATCCATAATCCATATATTGACCTATGTACAGCCAGCCATTATTCTACTATTTAGAAGGAGAAAAAGATAAGGAAGAAACTGTTGTTGAGGGAAAATACCTTGTTTTATTTCTGGGCTTTTACTCCCACAGCTATCATGATAAATGGTAGTGAAAGTGGTAGGCTGGAATCATTGAAAGTGGTAGTTAAATAGGAAAATAAGAAAATGTGACGGAAATTTGATGGAAGAAGGAAAGAAGGAGTGAGTGTAGTGGTACTAGTACTTACTGCTAGTCAACAAGTGAATGTAAAAGTAAAATTTTATGGCAGCTTTATGACCTCCGTTGTTATATATATTATGCTTGACGTTTCTCTGCACCATTTCAGCGTACAAATATTGACACTTGGAGACGTGAGTGGTGGTGAGGACTCTTTCCTCTTTACTTTATCTCTTCACTTCTTCCTCTCTCCCTCTCTCCCTCCTCTCTCTCTCTCTCTCTCTCTCCCGCTCACTGTCTCTTTCTGTAAGCATGCTCTTTTTTGTACATATTGGCGTAGTTTGGATAACCTCATTCTATAGGAATAGCTAGGAGTATTCTTGCACCCTCCTCTCTCAGTTATTACCACCGTCACTGTTGTGAGTTAGTAGGTATTAATTGTAATGCTTATTATAAGTGTACTTTTTGTATGCGTAAGTGTATACACATGTACACGTATATACATCCCTTCAAAATAAAAGCTACAGGGTGAAAAAAAATTCCCAGAAGTTCAGATAATGGCTGACTTTAGAATGAAGATTTTATGCATACACATTTGACAGTGTACATATAGGGCTCTAAAGGTAAAGCTTGCAAAATGTGGATGTCATCAAGTTTTAACTTCCTGCACGTAAGATAAAGAGGTTTGGGGAAAAAATTGAGAGGCGCTTCCAGTCAGAATGATATTTTGAGAAAGAGGTACATATTAAATTTATACATATATACATATATAATTTATTAATATAATTGTATTTATACATACCCACGTACATATATATTCAAGAATAGAGGTGTACATTATTAAAAAGGATTCAATGGCAATAAAATGTTTTAAATTCACAAGTGAATTAAGGGGGATTAAGCTAAAGCAATTACTATCTATATGAAACGTACACATGATGATACACCAACGAGTTTTTTTCTAATAAGAACAAACTGCCAGTTATGTAAGGTCGTACATACATCTATTAACGTACATCTGTTGGTTTTGAAAAAAATCTATAATATACATACATGTGATGAGAGGGAAAAGACAAATGGACGAATAAAAAATTTGATTTGTCCACCAGCCAGTGGTTAATTTGTTGCTATTACTCTTCTTTTACACCAGAACTTTTTTATACGATTTTAGTTCCGTATTCCTTATATATATCTTTCTTGTCAGCTCTCTAGCTCTTGTGGTGCGGTTCAATTCCTTGGATTAATTTTAATTTTTAGATATTTTGCTAGAGTATCTATTCTTGCTTACTTTTCAGCCCTTCATACATCTGTTCTTTAGCACAATTTGTTTTACTAATTAAAATTGATTCGAACTTTTTTAATTTTTGCTCAATGTGACTACGAAAAACTCAGAAATTTATTATTATTATTATTAGATTGATGAATAATTTCAGATCTATTAGTTAGTTTGTAGTGTGAGAGCTATGAGAAAATATGAGAATCTCAGGCTGAGATTTTCTATAGGAAGTAACTTCTTATATACATACATGTTAAAAGGAAGAGCCAACACCCTAGAGATCTGTAGTTTTTAAGGGTGATTTAATTGAGTAGAGTGAAAGAGCTTCTTCAGTCATATATATGGTAGTAGTTGTAACTTTACAAAACTATGGGCATCCTCATGAGAAAAAAGTATCATGGAATAAACAACGTGCTGATAACATAAATATCCATTAGTGATACTAGTAGAGAAAGTAGACAAGGATTTTCTAATCTATGAATGTACTTGGATAAATAATTGCCTTGAAAAGAAAGAATGGTAGAGTGCCAAAATTGACCAGAAATTGTGTAGACCCCCCTCTTCCCCCTGACCCTTCCGTAAGCGAGAAGTTTAGAGTGGGTGCCCCCAAGTAATGCATTACAAAAGGACGAGAATCCGGAAAATTTTGGATTCAACTCAATCTCTTGTCTCAAGTTCTACTACTACTACTGCTTCTTCTTCTTCTTCTTCTTCTCCTTCTCTCCCGCATAATTGCCCTGCAGAGACATGAGTTTGTAGGTAATTGTCTTTAAACTTACCATCTTCTATATACTATTAGCTATATAATTAATATTTGTCCATATATATTGTAGTTGAGTAGAGTTTTTCCTTTCTTCTTTCTCATCAGATAGTGTGTATGTAATAACAATTTGTCAAGGTACATAAATGTAGTGTATAGTAAAAATGGAAATAGTATAGTGATGAAGTATATGTATGTGTAATTAGTGTACTGAAGGAATTCTTGGGTGAATTTTTTTTTCTGTTTGAAATTCTATTTTTTTTATTTATATATTTTCGCGTCACAGCATAAAAAAATTTCTTGGATTCGGTCCGCCATGAGTTTTCTTTTATATGTATATTATACACTTCCTTAATATACGTTTTTTCGGTTTTCTCTTTCTCATATTTTTTTCCCTTGCTCTCAATAATCATACTATTATCTATAACTTTCACTTTTGGAAACTACCGATTATAGTGAAGTGCCTTTTACGCTTTTGAACCTTGTAATCTATTCCTTTCGTGTAAATCCATCTATATATGGGTTCCGTGATTGATTACCTGGAATTAAATCGTAATTCATGAATGCGCGTACATTGCCGGTTTTGTAGGTAAAATAGAATTTGGAGGCTTTGATAAAAAATACTTGTGTAATGTCAATTTGAGTGTGTTATGTATGACTTGTAACAACGTATGAAAACAGAAATGGTCCTTTCTTTATTTTGAAAAGAAACACTTCTGGCCTCCATTCTGGCCTATAGCATTTGAACAGAAGACTCTCATGTCTCCACAGTCGGATTTTCCTTTACAAGTGTGCGTTGTTATTACGACTACTACAGTTATTGCATGTGTATAGATGTATGTGATTGTGATTTTTTTGGGTTATTTATGAATAGGGCGGGTGTCTGCGTGTCTGCTATAAATTTCCAAATGTAATCTTAAATATGTAATGTTTTAGCATTTGCTCCTGGAGCTATAGGTTGAGTTTTGGAAAGGGAGTCGCTCCTTTTATATATGTATATATATTTTATTTCTTCTGAGACCTGAGATTTGTATTGTCTGCTAGTGAAAGAGGGTTATACACTAGTTATTGTTACTAGTTTAGTTACTTTCTGCTTCAAATGTATAAAATGTTTATTTGGACTTTTTTTTTGCTATTCGGGGAAAAAAGTGACGGACTCTTCTAGTTATATATTTTCCAGGATCTTTTCTAAACCAGCTTTTCTTTTGGTAGAATCTATATAATATAAAGGGTGATTTTGTGAGGGTAGTCGTGACAAGGAACGGTTATCGATAAATTGATAATTGCAAACTGCAAAGTGATTAGGTAATTTGCAAGTGTACAGAGAATTTATTGGACCTCTCTTCCTGTTCCTGTTTCTTTTAGATTTATATCGCTCCACAATAACGAACCATACTAAAAGTTCAAAGGGAGGATTGCATTTTAGGTATGTGGAGATTTTGAGTTTTTGCGATTAAATTGAAAAAAGGGTGGATTTGAATTTCTGGTTAGTTTTAACTTTTTTTCTGTGAGAAAAAAGATATTACTAACACTTTGAGAGAAAATTTGGCGATTGGGGACAAAATTCCTAAGTTGTATGATTTATAGGGAAGTAGTAAAAACTATATGGGTCAGGAAAAACGGGGAGCTCGCATAATAGAAAACATTGGATGTAGGTTAGGCTTTCTCTTTTCTAAGGAAGGATGTGTATGTATACACCATGTGTAATGGAATTTGAAATGGAGTTTTGTGGGAGAGTCTCTAGCAAAGGTCTGCATGTAGATTTGGGATGTATTGAAAGTATGTGTAGGCGTTGAAAACGAAGATGATGATGTTGATGAGACGGTCGTGATGTATAGTCCCATAAAGCGGTTTTGACATTGAAAGTCGGTGTAAAGGGACTTTTTCAGCGTTATGACGAGTGAAGTACACACTGTAATGTTGGTAAATTGGATTTATGAGGCATTGAATAATTTAGAGGAAATATTACAGGGCTAGAGTATGAATTATTGCTGAACATTTGCAGGAGAGTAGTTTGGGTTGAAGAAGTCCAAGTTGTATAATTATTGTCAGTGTTTTGAGTTTTGCATGTGTATGAAAAGTGTTGTAACTTTTCTCCCATTCATTCTTACATGTTGATGTTGAGTGTTTGGGTCTCTCAGCCTTACTATACTATATAGCCCTTGTTCCCTCTCTGTTTTCCACTCTGCTTCTGCTTCCTTCATCTATCTGTAAACAAGTAGGGAAACTCTAAACGAGCTGAATCCTAGTGCCTTATTCAATTACGCTTACTTAATCTAATCAATTTAGCCGTGTAGAAAAGAAAGGAAGGGAATTTCTTTGAAACTTTGACCAACTCCAAAGTTGACTGTCATTATGAGCAAGAGTTGTACCATATTCTTTCACAACTTGCACATTTCTAATTGAAACAAAACTTATAGTTTTTCTCATTCTCTATTTCACTCCACCTCCTTTCTCTCTCTCTCTCTCTCTTTCTCTCTCTCTTTCTCTCTATCTATCTATCTATCTATCTATCTATCTATCTATCTGCCTGTCTCTCTCTTTCACTGACTTTTTCATTCCATCTGTTTCACTCTCACTATTTCCTCTTAT
The DNA here is from genome assembly GCA_034693705.1 of Spatulosminthurus flaviceps. NCBI lineage: Eukaryota > Metazoa > Arthropoda > Collembola > Symphypleona > Sminthuridae > Spatulosminthurus > Spatulosminthurus flaviceps. Next base: position 45,771 of record JAQFXU010000142.1, on the reverse strand, counting down.
TCCTTACGCTCACATAAATTCTTTGATTTAAACAACTCCATTGACAGTCAACAATTAAATAAAACCTATTTGATTAGAACTCGGTTGAATTCTTCGACTTGATTCCGGCAATAATTCTTTCCTTGAATTCCTTGGCGGTTAAAATTCTCTCTATGTATGTCTGTATGATTTTGTGTACATGTTGTATACATGGAAGACGTGCCTATATGCGCTGCCAAAACATGGTTCTGTATAGGATTTTGTCTACTACGTCCTCATGCTTTCCCTTACATTGCATTTGTCTCTAATTGCATAGTTGTCATTCATTTGGTGTAATTAATATTTGAGGTTTCTTCCATGTAGTACATATTTTATGTATGTCTTTAGCCTGTACTTGTCCTTTCCCTTCACATTCTTTAGCACAATTTCTCTCTCTCTTTCTCTCTCTCTCTCTCATTCTGCTCTTTTGCCTTTATGCTGTTGTTGCATGAGATTTCCCTAGAAATGTTCTTCTCTTGCGGTTTTAGATTAGACAACTTGATCTTAATTAATGAAGCCATATTTGATGACTTTTATAACTGTTGGTTGAGTTTGGAGACAGAAGCAGCCCTCTTCTAGCACTAGACAATTTGCATAGAAACCGAAGTTGCACCAACCCTGATTTTATATAATGCTATACTACCCTCTACAAACATATTATATGGATCAGTACATGAGAGCATGCTTTCTATGCTTCTACTTGCATGTGTTCCTGTATATATGTTCTGTGTCTCGCTGTATAGTGGTACGCTCGTAGTAGTAATAGTAGTAGAAGTAGAGTGTGACAATAAATAAGTAGTACGTGTAGAACGAGAAGGAATCGGTAGTTTTATTCAGTCATCCCCTGAGCATATATTATAAAATAATTTTTTGACAGACATTCATTCGTTCTTTGACCTTTAATTTGATGATTTTTTTAATACCCTTGATATTTTTTATAGATAGTAGGTTGCATAGAGAGAGAAAGGTGGATTAACCGCTATTAAAGTAAATTGTATTAGTCATGATGGGGTTAGTTGTGACCATTAGGGAAATTAATGTTCACTAGAACTTTAACGCACACTTTAGATTTGTAGAAGTTGTTCATTAGGGCTATACACTTTACTTGTTCTGGTGGTTGGTTGTATGTGACATTATTATTACTATTATTATTAGCAAAGTCAACAACGGTTACGTTTCGGATGATGGTGGTGAGTCCTAATGCCTAATAATAGTATAGAAGTATAATAGTAAGATTGTGATTGTGACGAAATGTAGCATTTATTTGTGTTACTTAGTTGGTACAAGAATTTTTTAGAATACACGTTTATAAATAGAAAGTGATTTTTTGAGATACAATACTTTTTTGGATTTACTTAATAAATTAATTGCATTATTATATAGTCACTAGTAATAGTAATACTAGGAATGAGCAAAATTTGGTAGATTGACGTATGCATTCTTTGAGTTGAGATTTTTGACCTTCGATATGATTAAGTAATACTGTGCTACTATTTTAAAATTGAGTCCTTTAGGTAAACTTTCTAGAAGTTATTGTAGTAACTTTTACAATATAAATACTAGTCTATTGAAAAGTTTTAGCTCTCGTGGTTCTTGTAAAATGTTGTGTCACTTCTTTGTGTGTATTCTCTCTAACTGTATGGATTTGTAACAAACAAAAGTGAAAATGTGTAACAATTTTTTCATCCTCTCTGATGTGGTCTCTTGATTTCCATTGAGATTGTGTGTAACCAAGGGATGTGTGTGCACATGGTACTTGATAACATTGGTGGGATTGGTAATTATGATTGACAGGTTGCAGTGGTGTACCATGTGATTTTGAAGCATTCTCTAATGTATTTATTTTTTGACTCTGAAGATCAGGCGCGCATTTTTTTTTATTTAATTTAGGATTGAATTCAGGAGGGAATGAAATTGAGGTTATAATTAAATTGGAAGAATTTTGCAGAGTTTGTATTCATATTTTCTTGTCTTTTATTTTTGTGACTCTCACGAGCCTGTGAGTGAGTTTGAGAATAATGTGTATTATGGAGTTGAGTGTAAATTATTGGATTTCGATTTGGAACAAATAGGACTTATAATATTGTGAATAGATTCTGACAGCTTTAAACAAACAAGCTTTTTTCCTCTCTCTGTCTCTCTCTCTCTCTCTCTCGTTTCGGGTGTATTTCTTTTTCTTGTTTGTATGTTCGTGTATGCCTGTCTGTCTCTCTCGGTGTGAGTGTAGTAGTACGTGTTTGTGTGCTAAAATACTTATCTACATAAATAGGTATGGGCTTTTTTACATTGGGTAAAAGCTGGAGGCGATTTATTTCATTATAGGTTGAAGTTTTATGAAAATATATGAGCAGGAAAGAAGAGCCTGACGTACGTAGAGTCGTTTTCCTTTGCAGTGAACATGTCCTTTGATTCATGAGCCTTGTCACGGCACCGGAATTTACATGCATTTGACTATCTCTTCTGTGTTGGTCTCTGGGTTTTAGGTTTTGTGCAAAGTAAGGCTGTAAAGTTACATCAATAGTGAATGGCTCTTGTGTCTGAATTAAGCTTGAGGATATTTTCCGGCAGTAAGATTTATGAGTTATATAGGACTTGGATGTAATAATTGAATGCATTATTGTTTAACGAAGGAATTTGAAAAGCGGACATAACTTTGGGAACAACACTCGTAAATCCAAGTTTAGGTAATTCCATGGACATTTTATAATGCTAGGAAGTCGTTAAAGGGAGAGTTGCAGTTTTAGCTTTGTGTCGGATCTATCATGTAATTATGTATAGGGAAGCATTTATGTATGTAGGAAGGAGTGTATACATATATAGATATATGTGTCTATTTTATTGCTAATGCTTCCCTCCTGGAAGTAGCCATTACTGACTTCTTGTGACCCCCTCGTATTGAACAAAATAGCTGAATTGTCCATATTTGAGTGTTGTGTTTATGAAATAATATTGATTTATGTATATTTACAAAATAAATTATTTTATAGCAAATTGAGGTTTGACTTTTTAGTGCTACAAACATATTTATAGATATACATACAGCACCAACAAACTATGGTTGCTGTTAAAATATATAATCGTTATTAGTTTTCTTAAAATCTCCGAGGTAGTCCTTCGTGCTAGAAAAAGGAGCATGTAGATATGCCAATAATTGTGACTTGATTTATGTCCATTTAAATGGACTTTTATGATGATCTTCCCTAATAGTGCTAATAATATAAGGGTGTCCATGGTCAGTGCTATACCTTGGTTTTGACATCAATAGAAAATGTGACCATCCGTGGAGTTCTATGTTCCTTGTGTATGTACATTATGTGTGTCGGAGTCAGTAGTACTAGTTCCTGCTGGGGTTTATATCCTTTTCTCTCAGTTTCGTCGCTAATAATGAGTGCACTCACACGATGGTGGCGATTAATTTGGTAGAAGTTCTCCTGTGGGAACGCTCCTTAATTAGGGCAAACATCTTGAAGTAGGTGTGTGCTACTGAGGATTGAGTTAAGAGTAAATATATGTACTAAGCAAAATGTCAAGAGCTTCTTGTTGTCCTGGTCCTTTTTGTCTTTGTTAGCGTTGTTGTACCAATAATGATTATGTATATTTTTGTTTTGCAAAAGATAGCATTATATACATACTTTCCAGTCCGCAATCCTCTGCTTGAAAGATGAGTACGGGTAGAAATCAGGCGGATATGGTTATTTTGTCTTTCAGGGTTCCCTAATTATGGCTACTTTCCGGCGGCACCAGCTGTGCCTACCGCCACGGCAAACGCTACTGATCGAACGAATATTGCCACAGTCGCAACTGGCTACTACGACTATGCAGCTGCACAAGTAATATTTTCCAAAAAAACAAACAAAAAAGAAATTGAAAAATAGTCAAAATTAAACCGCTCGCTCCTCGTCACTCCTTATATTATTCTATATTATTGATAACTCCCCCTGTCCCCCCAAAAAAGCTTTTGAGCAACTAAAATAATTGGCTGTACTTGCTTTACATGGGTCTCAGTCAGAGCTGAAGTTGTTTTCAATTTGTACTTTAATAACTATTAATTAAAATACAATTTTTTAATGTCAAGAGGGATAAAATGCACTGCTGGAAATAATGCTGGTCAAGCCTGATATGATGAGAACTGGAAACATTATGTTGAATGCTGCTTCGTAGGTGCGTTATTTATGTGCCCATCCTTGAGTTGTAAATATTTTATTTCTGCTTTAACTTTAAGCTTCTGCGGGGTATAGAGGCTCTTTAGAAGCAATTTTTTGCTCTGACATTTAATGACTTGGTGCTAAAACAGTGGAAGTGTATTTAAAGTGCTTTAGAAGTGTTTTTGCACGTTAATTTTTGAGGAAGGGCAATAAAATACGTACTCGGACTGTTAACTCTAAGAACGCCTTTTTGATAATACGAGTTTTCTTTGTAGCGACTGGGGTGAGTTGAAGTGTAGTGAAAATGGTAAAGCAAAGGCTGCGAGTAATGAAGAATTCTCACGCTTGAATAGCTACTACTACTGCGGGTTGCAAAGGTCCACTTGCACTGTAACTGTATTTTGGCGTAAATAATAATAATTGTTATCAAAGTGACAAACGGTAAAGTAATGCTTTTAGATTAGAAGGGGTTATTATTAGTGTATATAGAAGTTCCAAATATGATTGCTTGGTAAATGAATTGGAAAAGGCACTGGGAGTCTTTATCATACGGAAGTCGTTGACATAGGAAGTGTGTGTCATAATTTACTTGGTATGATTTTTTCAGCCGGTAGTTTTTAGAACAGTGCAGTGGCTTTCTTGTGTTATTTATGAGATGATCCTATTTTTAGCCCTGATTTTAATTTAGTGTTCTGTACTGTTGTGTGGATATAGTCTGAAGTAACGAAGTCGGAGTTAAAATATTTGCTGGTAAAAGTTTTGAGATTATAGAGAAACTTAAGACTTACATTTTGCTTGAATTGTTTTTCAACTATATTTTGTTTTCGGTTGGGCCAATTAGTTTGAAGTTGTACCTGTCCTGTACTGTACTTGTTAGTTCTTAGCGTTGGTTGGTTGGTTTTGTTGTTTGCCTTCCTTCGTCTCGTCCCTCTATATATGATAATGACAGTAATATATAATTTTGTCTCTTGTGGAAATGTTCCAAGATGAATTTTGTGATTAGCGAAACCCTGCGTCTGTGATTGGGGTTAATGGAGCGAGGAGTACGTGATTGTGTAGTTTTGTTATATTTTTAGAGAGAAAAAAATGAATAGCATTAAAATCCCTACCGCAAACTCTACTTCCTCTTGTATACCAGCGGAGATTAATGTTTATTTTGCTGTTGCTGGCGTGGTGATTGATTTGAAATGTTATGCGGTAGCTGTTGGAATTGCATTGCAGGCGAATCTGCGAAACGAGAGCAGTACTAATTCAGGTGTCAACAATTCGTCGTTGACTAGGGATCCTGCGGGACGTCCTACACAGAGTAAGTCATGTTTTTAGTTAGGGTGCACTCATATTATTAACAACGCCCGTTTGCCCATCCTATTCTGATTGTGAGTTATTCAATCTAGAATATTAAAGTGTGATATCTTCGTAGTGAATTTTTTTTTCATGCATTTTAGTAGTATACTGCTCTTTGATTAAACATTATAAGATTTACTTTTCTAGTTTACACTAGATTCATATAGACTTTGTACTCACGTTGTACTTACGCGACGTTTTATTAAATTAGTAACTTAACTAATGTAGTGTCTTAAGTCTTGGACATAATGCCTTTATTATGTAATGTCTGTTGATTTTAATTTTGGGGAAGGGTTTCACCGTTATTAGCAAAAAATTAAATTTGTTGCTTTTTTCTGACTAACGGATGATTTTGACTTACAATGGGCTACTATAAAGATGGTAGGAAGGAAATGATTAATGTGGTGTAAGGAAAAATTTGTAATATTTTTCGCGCTTATAAAGATCTCCTGAATTTAGAAATAATGGGCGTGTGTGTATGAATGGTACGTAACTCAAATGGTAAGTACTGGTTGTACCTACATACGAACATGTGTGTTATTTCTAATTAACTTATGTAATCTGTGTACTCAATATCTCCTTTCCTTCTCTGTTCAATGACTGCATTTTGGTTTGATTGCGAAATTGTTTTTATAAAGCACGTCCTCTTTGGCCATCAAATTTCCAACTCAGTTTTTGCACGAGAGCTTCACAGATTTTATTCATGCTACCTAACGATGTGGTAGATTTAAATGCCCTACCGTTTCTAGTCGAAGGGCTTACGACGCCTACGTCTGTTTTGAAAGTAAAATACAGTGCATTGCATCTAATAAGACATTGTGCATAGCTGCGACCAAGTTATGATGCTTTGCAATTTTTATGTTTAGTGAAGGTGATAATGCTACTGTTTTCTTCCTCAGTTTGACTGTGTAGTTTTAGGGAAGTAAACATGGTGATGGTTTTTCGTAGTAATGGTAGACCGTTGCGGGTTGGATTGGAAGGAATGGTCTTACTTAATGCTCAAGTGGTTACTTGGATAGGTGACCAGGAGGTAGTCCTAGAAATATTGTTATTGTTATGATTGGTGGCGAGAAGAGGAAGGTATGTGGGGTGAGGGAGCTCTAGCTCTAGGACTTGCCGTCTTACTTAATTAGTCTTATTGCTACAATGGTGAGGGAAGAGCCACTGCTGTTACTTTCCTTTATTTACTACTAATTCCCTATACTTACAAGGGGAAATAGCATTAATTTTACTAAATATTGTTCACTTAATGAGCCCACACAAACACGTGTACTAATACATAATGTACATAACTGAAGGAAATTAGAAGTAATTGGTTGTTTAAGCGATCTTAGGACTTGAATCTTGTGTCAAATGTATCGTCCTACTCCAGCGTAATGTGTGATTTAAAATGTGTTCATAAATGAAAAAAATTAATGATTGCTCTTCCCAAGGATAAGATTGGAGACGAGAGGGTTCACAATGGCTTTGGTTTCAGATATGATTAAATTGGAAACCAGCTCTTTTTATCCTTTAACTGGAAATAAAACCTACAAGACAAAGACAAAAGTGATGTGAGCACTGTTTATATGATAAGTTGTATACTTTTTGGCTGTTGGCAACTCAGGATGTATACTTAAAAGATAGTTGGCAGTACCCGCTAGAAGGGATAGGGAAAGGAGAGAGTTTGCTTTTTTTGTTTGATATGAATGCTTGTGAACACTTCTAGGAATATTTCTATCTCTTCTTCTTGCGTACAAACTATACAGATCTTTTGTTGAAGTTCTTGGGCACTCTGGTAACATTGACATCCAGGCGTGACTTTGTCAATTATTTTCATTGTCTCCGTCCTTCCCATATCTGTTTCCGTTTCTTTTGGGTACTTATACAACTGCGTGTGTAGATTCTCTAATTCCTCATGCCTTTGTACGACTAGACTGATTCTCTTTTTTTCGTGTTACGTATCGTTTTTGTCCTCTTTTAAACTATTCTCATTTCTCTCATCTGTACGAGTACTTGTTCTTTTTCACCGGTTGAAATGAAATAACTATAGAAAAGAAAGCTTTTCTGAGGTAACGTTAAAATACAACCCATACAACCTGTGAAATCTATTGGTTTGTAAAGCTAAGGAGATACGGACGGGTAAGATTTTTTTACGAGGTATAGAAAAGAACTTTTGTGGGCAACTTTTTCCATTTTTTCACCAATTTTTACTCTTGTTCCGAGAGATATACACTGCTTCTTTCTTTGGAGGAAGGTCTTGCTCTGCATGAGTAGCATTGAGAATGTAGTGAAAATAAATCATGTGTTGTTTTGTGGGAGATCTGCCTCAGTTGTAAGTTTGTCTTCTTCCTTTTTGTATTGTAGCTAGTATTTGTATTATCGAATTCTGTAATTCCGCGTGGGCATGCCAGTGAATGGTTGTTACTGACGTGGGGACCTTTCTGTGTCAGTAATATTATTAGCCCTATCACAAAACAAGTATGACGGTGTTGACGAATTGCGAAAATGATTTTGGTAGATACCAGGAAAAGTCTATGCCTTATATTTTATACTATGTACTCACAACCCAGAGTAAGCTCAATAACTTTGTGAGTAAGGAGTAAAAGTTTGGGGTAAAATTTTTTATTTCCTTCCAGGCAGTCTCACCCTCTCACGAAGGAGTCATATTCACTGACACTCACATATATAGACACCTACTTCAGTAAAATCCAATCACTGACATCCTCACGCTCATGCTGGTATAATTACGTACATGAAGTAGTCGAAGTGTTTTTGCCTGACATGAATGTGTGTTTGTTTACGTTTTCACTCTCACTCACACTGTAGCTCAATTCTATTCTTTCTCCATTATAACTTGTACTGATCTCCTCTCTCAGAAGAACTCATTTCATGTATGTAAATAAATATATATAGTAGGAAAAGATGGTGGAAAATTAAGTATATGTGCATACAAGGATGTAGGGATAGGGTGGAGTAGTAAGGAGCAGGTTTTATAAACAATATAAAATACATAAAAGAGGATAGAATATAAGTGACGGTAGAGTTTTAGACTGTGAGAGGAGCACATATAAGGGGGTTTTGTTGATAATAATATCTCGAGAGCTATTACATAAAGAAGATTATTAGTAGAATTGTTCTCAATTTAAGTGACATTTTGAGCCACGAATGTTTTCCTTTTAGTGCATTTTCCTCCTCTCAGCAAGATTTTCTTAAAGCTCTTCTACACCTACATAAGTCTGTCCATTTTGTTTGTAGGTAATAGTACTAGGGAGTAGCGGGCAGGGGGGTTTATGTATGTAGGGAAAACTCGTTGAGTATTTATAGGTAGTAGTTTGGAGTTTGTTTGTACCCATGTGCTTCTCTGTGCTGCTGTGCGTATGTTTTTTTAGGGGGATATGCGCTGCTACACTTACGATAAATTTCTTCCTCTCTCTCCAAGGATATAGTAGGCGCGCAGTATTAGAGCATTTTGTAAAAGGTCGGAAGGACCCAGGATAGGGACATGTTTGCCAGTAAAAAGCGATTGTTGTAGCTTGGCTCGGTCCGTATATCTGGGAATATAGGACATTAATTATACCTGACGTGCATAAATGTGCTCGTATGGGGGGCTATAATTCATGTACAATAAAATGTATGTGCAGATTTCATACTTGTTTATTTTGTTAGTATTTCACGGAAGGAGTTCTTTCCACTAAAGTTAGTGTGTGTACACTTAGGAACTGACCTACATATATGTACGTATGTATTATGCATTCGTACTCATATCCTGATCTTTATTCACTCTGGAAGTACCCGTTTGAATGCTACTCATTTAATTTCTCTGTATCCCTTTTCTGCATTAACCTCAGCTTCAGTCTCGTCTTCTTGCTTGAGTTTGAAGCAAAGAGTATTTTTTAACACTGAGCGAGTCTGAATTATTCGTAGCTGTTATCAGATTTTACCTGCATCTAAATTGCTTTGAAATCATTGATGTATTTAAATTAGCTGGAACATAGTTAATATTTTTTTAGATTGTATTCGACGGAGGTTTGAAAGGAATCATTGAGATTGCAAAGTAGCTCAGTTTTATGAAGTTATTCCATGATCGTGATTTCACTTGTACGGATATGTAGTCTATAAAATCAGAGTAACAATTTTATTGTTGAAAAATTCATACATTACTTTGTATGGCTTTTTAAGCATTTCGTATGAGGGACAGTGCTGTTGCTTGGATTTGTTAGGTTCACATAAATGGTAAATGTAGCATAATTTTATAGGTGGAATTTTAATTCCTTGGAGCGAGATAATACTACAGTGGATGTCATTGATCTGCTGTTCCTAGTCTTTCTTGCAGTGTACTGTACTGTAGTAGTGGTTTAGAAAAGTATGTGTGATTTGTTTTCATTTCGTTTCGTTTTCTCGACCGCTCTTGGGAACGGTTGTGAGTACATATTACAAGAGGAATGTATGCATATATTTAGATGAAAGTAATTAGAAGGAATCCTTAGAGCAAGAGTTGAAAAAGAAAATAGAGTAATGTGACGGGATTTTTATGCAGAACGATTTCTTGTTCTCCCCACTCCTTAGTTACTACTTACTATTCTACGTAAGAATTTCGTGCATACTTTCCTTCTTACAAACAAACGTAGTATACATTATTTTTAAAGCTCTCCTGTGCTGGTTGGTACTAAAATGTCGTCGGGGCTGGGTAAAGTGTACCTATATACCCGTGTAAAATTAGTAAAATAGTTGAATGAACCTTAGAGGAATGTTGTTCAAATATGGTTGACTATATACTAATGAAACTTTGAAATTTATATTTTATAGAATTTAGAATTTCTCCAGTTGTTTTGTTTTGTTTTACAGTAGTAGTTACATATATAGAAGTTGGTTGAGTCGGGGTGACTAATCGTAAATTTCTGTGTAATAAGCAAGTTTGAATTAGTATTTTTACGTAGAGAGATGAGTGACCGATTTTCATTGAGTTCAAAAAAATGTATTGGTTGCAGTGGTTGATGATGAATGCGATTAAAATTGCTTTTTCGTGTAAATTATTGTATATTAATTATTATTATTATTATTATTATTATTATTATTATTATTCTGTAGGAAATAGACTGTGAATTATGTTTGATGAGAATCAGTTTTTTGGTTTTTATGAATTTTGATTTTTTTTGTGCTTATACGGCTATATTACAATATGTATGAGGAAACCACTTGTCATCAACCTCTGCAACTCTTACTCTAGTTTCGTATTGAATTTGATTACTATTATACGTATGTATATTTGGGATCTCCACAGAAAGAAGCAAGTGGTGATAAAATGTGTTTGCTTTGTGTTCTTTGTTTACAGTTGAGCTACCTAATGGGCAACTCACTCCTAATAACAATACTCCGTTGCTAACACAGGCATTATCAGGTTTGTGCCTCAATTCTTCCCTTGTAAATTGTTTTTTCTCTCAAGTCAAGCCATTTTTTGTACATATATTTCTATTGTATGTTTTTTTTGGATAAATAATGAAATATATTTCCCAATATGACATTTGGATACTGAAATAATGGAGTTTTTTTCTCCCCTCCATATTTACAGTATAAATATATGTGAATTTGTTTACAAATAAAAAGAGAAAGAAATGATTTTAGTAGATAATATAACTGCGGTTGAAAGGAAAATTTAATTTAACTTTGGAGACCCCGTATATAGTAATAACTGAATTTTTGGGTGAACTGAATTTATGAAGGAAATTTCGACTAGTTCATTGGCATTAGCGTAGTGGTATGGTTTAGAAGTGTATTTCATTCAAGGAGAGATGCTTACAAGGGATATTGTTTGTCGTTTTTGATTTTCCTAGAAGAGCAATAATAGGATTCCTCGAGAGTTATTCTCATGCGAGAATTATTATTATTGTGTGTGTATGTACTCGTCTGTGTCTGTGTGTGTAGAAAGGTTGAAGAAAGAAGTTCCCTCGAAAAAGGCACGTTCATCGTAGGCTATAAGCTGGCTCTTTGGTTTTTTTCTTGTTCTTTTTAAAAAAAATTAACATCATTTCTTGGATTTTCCCTGTTTACAATTGCTTGGAATACTTAGGTTAGTTGTATGGGTATAGAGTATTGGGTGCGTTATTTTCTACATTTTGAGTGTTATTTGGTAGGTAATAATACAACTGGTGTTCCTAGTTACATTTGTTTTCATGTTTTCCTTGATTTTTTACAAGTTTCAGCACGTTCTTGATACCAACGTACTTTAGCACTTAAAGGGGAAGAGGTAGTTTTTTTGTTTATGTGTATTAGGGTGGGTGTAGGAAAATAACGTCCATGTTCTTCTACCTTTTTTCCTCTCCATTAGGTTCTGGTGCAGAAAACGAGAGTGTACTGTCTCCATTTCTTTCTCTCTCTCTTTCTCCTATATAAGGTTCTCATTTTCTTTTCCCATCAAGAGTTGATTCCATGTCATCCATCTGTATATAGAATCTAGACGTGTAATGTTTCCAGTCATCCTTCTTCCTCTCACGCTCTGTTTCCAGCATTGACAAGATAGGCCGATAAAGAACGACGACTCATACTTTTTCCCTTTTGTGAAGGTATATCTGTTAGTAGAATACGCTGCTAGGAGAGAAGGAGAGAGTCTTAATTCACGTGCCATCATACACTTGTTCTCTGCTAGTGTATGTTTGTGGATGGTTAGTAGTCGTGGGCTGTAGACAAGTCAGTAAAAGTAATATAGGAGAGGAGAAAGGAGGTTTTTTTTATTATTCCTCGTATGTATGTATGTATGAATATGTCTAAGACATACAAGTAAGTATGTAGAAGAAGATTGAAAGTATGACCGTTATGGATAGAAATTCTAGGTTTGCCTCACAGTCAATCTGTATGAGCAATATTTCACTTGTCGAATCATTGGAACCAACTTAAAGCGGTTTTTTTCTCTTCAGTAGGCTCTCCCGTCTCTTGCTCTCTCTCTCTCTTGTTCAGAGAAATAATTTACGATGATATGAAGGCAAGTTTTTCCTGCTTAGAAACGTATCAATTTTAAATTTACCAAGAAACAGGGAGATTGATGTGTGTTTGTATATTTTCCCTAGAGGAACTAGGTAGGCCATGGGCACGGATATGTATAAGAATTGCTGGACTTGATATTTTTTTTGTATTCATGTGAATATACTTTCTCCTGGAATTATGAATGCTGTAGAAATGTGAGCATTCATTGGGTCATGGGGTATACATGTATTGTATGTGTATTAAAGTAGGGGCTTTTTAAGGAATTTGTTGGAATCAGTGATAACGTAAGAGATAGAAGAATATTTCTGGACAATATCTACTCATGTTTTAAACTTGTGAGTACTGCTGGAAGAGAAGGGAAGGAGTGGGGTATTGTAGAAATGGATTTCTTGGAAATCTTTGTTATTGTTCAAAGTCATGTATCTACTATCTATATATAAAATGAAGTTTTTGTATGAAGTAAAATCCTTTGTAGCCGGACATTTTTATAAGATTTGACATTTGACTAAGTAAGTATATAGTAAATACTGCTGAAAGAGTAATAATAAAACTAGCATGGAGAATTTAGTTTGGTAGGTATTGTGTGGTGTACTGGAGAAAATATAAGTAATGAGCTCTTTTTATGATTTTTGCCTCATGCATTTTTTTCTTCTTTGTGATGATAGTTATTACTATAATATTTTGTATTGTTATTATATTATGCTGTGAGTTGGGAAAAGTATTGTAAAGAAAAATTTGAAAACAAGCTATTGTAATATTGATTTGAATTTTTTTTTCAAAATATTTGAACGTAGATAATAATAGTAATAATAATACTTGTATTTGTAGCACTTGCTTTGATTTGAAAGAAAATTTCGTTTTTTTCTTTGGAATATAGAAGAGTAGTTGGAAATATGAATAACAGCATTTTAATAACACTGACATTAAACAAACTATACGATGGCTATTGCGGTAGCAATGGGTCTACTTTTGAAGAAGTTGCCTCTGGCATTGTATGAAGAAGGAAGGAATGCGAAAGTGAAGTATCAGGTTTTTTATGACTACTATATACCGTAGGTACTAGTGGTAGTATTGAAGCGTGATGACAAAATGGAAGGAATAAATTAAGTGAGGAAAAAGTTTTTCGTTAATATTTATTTGCTATGGGATGTAAAAGGGGGGAAAGAAGTTGAAAAGTGTGAAGCCTATCAGGCGAAGCCCTGTCGCTACTACTATAGTAGACCTGACTTATTTTACAACCCTGTTCCATATGCATGGATTCCCATAGAATCGGAGTGAGGAGAGAAAAGTTGGGCACAGCAGCAGCAGCATGTGGAAGGGAACTACTACCGGGAACATATGACGCTATTAGTAATAATAAGTACCGTCTAATCTAGTAGCATAGGCCTGGGCTGGTTCGATCCTTCTCCTATTGATTTGGTGGTGCTCCTGTGCGAAATAATGTATATGTATGTGTGTACATGAGTGTTAGTGGAGTTTTTTATGTGGAAAATTTGACATTTTGCGTCTCCATTTGGCACTGTTTCCACAAGGTACAGTAATTAAAATCGATAGTTATGCCCTTATGTCGTTCAGTATGGAGATATGAAGTAAATACATTTATACGAAAAAAGTGTGTATAGCAGTTTCGATAAAGGTTTCTCTCTCTCTCTCTCTCTGTGTCTCTCTCTCTCTCTTTCTCTCTGTATATGGAACAACTACATGAGAAAGGAAGATTAATGAATTGAAGTGTTTTTAATTGGTGGCCCTCTGAAATGTATGTCTCAAACATGTATTATGTTCACAGTTATAAGCAACTACCCGGGAGCGAGCTTTGCTCCACCAACGTCACCATCGAATCGGGCCTTCCCAACGCCCAATTCTCCTGGACCCATGGATATCTATGGAGCAGCAAATGATCCCGTTGGATACGTCCAAGCTACATCTCCTCAGCCTTCTGGATTCCCTACACTTGCTACTGTCTCCAGGGTTAGTGTCCTTTGTGCCCTGCTAAAATCATTGTGAAATATGCTAATGTTTCGTAGGGGAAAAATAAGTAGGGAAGTTCTTTTTTCATAACAAAAGTTCAAAAAAAAACAAGGACACATCGCATTACCTTTTAAAAATCCGATATTGGAAGAAGGAAGTATGTCCCCATCCCTTTCGCTTCGCTTCACCCCATTTTTATAACCATAATAAGTACTTAATATATTCGGTAGTAATAAGCAGCCTTCAGATCATACACCTGCCTTATAGTGTAAATTCATAAATACAGGAAGCTGAAGCTATGATATAGTTTGAATGTAATGAGTAAAACATAGAACACCTCAAGCTTTCTTTTTCTGTGTTATCAAGAACAAAGCTAAACAAATATTGCTTGCCTTTTTTGGATGTATCAGCTTTTAAAAACAAGATAGTATGTAATCAAGTAAATAACTGTAACTGTAAAAATTTTATTTTTATTTTGTATCGCTGCTGCTAATATGCTTGCAAAAGTTGTAATAATACTAGATCCAGTTATATATTAATTTAATAATAAGAATAAGTGTAGTGGAAACACGGTTTGGTATATGTGGTTGTGCTTTTTTGTCCTGTCCTGTAATGAATACCTATGGGTTTGTATTGTAATTTTCATCCACTGTACTGACGTTGCGATGTAAAGCTGTTTCCCTAGTATAGACACTGGCTTTGCCTTGTGTTTGCTGCACAGTGTAGCAATAGATGAGACTGATAATTACTTTGTTCAGTTTAGTTCTTTTAATGTCAACCGCTTCTATAATGTTATGTTGCACATAAGGTGCAAGTGATAATCATGATCACTCCCAATCAGTGCTTCTAAAAATTTTCATTAACAATTTATTTGTGCAAGCATGTATTAAGCCTTAGGAAACAACGCTCTGTTAGATGAGAAAAAATTATAAAACAAGCTAAATCAAAGACTACTTCCTGTAGTAGAGAAGTATCGTTTTTAAAAATAATTTTAACTTTTATTGTAACTACTTGCTTGCAATAATTAATTTACGCCTTTTAGTAACAAATAATGAAGTTTTGCTGCATCTGTATGTGGGATTGAATGTATGTGTGTGGATCATGATGGAAATGTAACCAACGACCTGAGCAAGTGAATGTTATCTTACGTATTAGGTTCTCGTATATTAGGCTATATAGCGCGTGAACAGTATAACGCAGGTATAAAATGTAAGTGATAGTGGTAATGGTAATTATTATTATGTAAAAAAAATAATGACTCTGCGAATCGTTTTTAGCTGTCGACTTTAATATAAAAATGTCATCGTATAACTGCAACGTAAACTACATATTTAAAAAAATGGAACAATGGAACATTTTGTAGGAAGAAGATGATAAGGAGATTCGCATGATCGCAGGAAGAGATTAATTCTTAGTAACTATTATTATTAGAAATATTGTAAGATACCGTGACAATCTTCTGTCAATTTGAAAGTGATAGATTTCTAAGAGGTGCTTATATTATTATACACTATTATTTATGAATGAAAGTTTTTTTTGTAAAAAGATTATCGTTCATCCTCAGTAAGCTTTTGATGAGATTTTACTTGTAAATGCAGTAATAATTCTTTTAACAACATTCATAATCAAAGGGAGGACAAGAACTACTTGAGATTTTGAGATAAAGTGATAATTTTATAGTTGAGAGCTCAGTATTTTAATTACTGCTATGGCCCTTTCTTTATCTTATGAATACACTGGGATTTCCGCTTTTAATTTGACTATACTTGAGGATTAAAATATAAACAACTTAGCTCGTACTTTTTATACGCTGTACACTTATTTTAGACTTATTTGTTTCTTTTGTTTAATGATTACAATTTTAATGGAGTAGCTCATTTGCCGGCAGTGCTATTTATTTTGAACTTATATGTGGGATTGTATTTGAAAAGTTTTGTAATTTATATTCATGAGTATGAGCGCCTTCCGTATGTAGATATGTACGTGTGTATAAAAAGTAAACGGAAAATTAGATCAAGTTTTTCGACATTGGTTAAAATTTTCATTTGTAGCATCGTATTGTATATATCTTTATATAGATATATATGTATATCCGTTGTTATCTATTTTGCTTTATTTTACTTTGAATTTTGCGCATGCACGTGCGCACTTATATATTGTTTGCTTGCACAACTCCATATAATTATGATTGCATTTATTTCCGGACAATTCATCAAAACTTATAGAGAATTTATAAGCTATTCGTACATTCATGAAATACTGATAATCCTCCTTTGGTGTGGATAAATTTAATTTGGCATTAATGAAATGAAATGCATGTGTGTAGATTATAATAATAGCCTATGGGTTTTAGCACTGACTTCGGGGAACTTGCTTCTTTTCTGTATGACCCTTTTTTATTGCTTAATAATAGAACAGCTTATATATGTATGATGTGGAGCCGAAGACGACGCTTTTTGTGACTTGACTGTTGCATCCTGTCGCCAGCAGAACTAATAATAGCCGGACTTAATAGTGGTAAGTATGAATGTTGAAAGGACTTTGGAAAATGAGATGTGCAAGTGCTGATTCGTGTTTATTGACAAGAGGAAAAAATCTGTGTAATGCGAGAGTTAGTCAGCTGTGATACAAAGGCAGGCATATTGAGTTTATTGATTTGCGTGTGGAGGGACGGGGAAGAGTGGGAAATTGAGTATTTTGCCATGTTATATAAACTTGTTAGAATGTTGGTTTTGTTGCTGTTGTCATTTGCAAAATCAATAGTTAAGTTGAAAATAATGGAGGTAATAATAAAGGAGGAGTAGGGATGCGTTCTCATTGTTCTACACAAGTGAGTTCTTGCCTTGAACGTTTTAACAATGCTCGAGTGTTACTATTGATTTTTTTTACTCTCACCCACACGTCGACTGTATACGAATGTATAGAGGAGTGCTAGTACCGTACTTTCTTTTCGGAAGAAGAGCCCTACGTTAGCAGAGCTTAGCGTTGTGACAGCATCAAGCACCTACAAGGACGAGACGGCTTTAAGATAGAGAGAGAGAGGAGCCGACAGGCCTGGAAACATTTGGTTGACGTGTGGATTCTTTTCTGTAGCTAATAAGCTCGATTGCAAGCGTTGCCAAGCTTTAAGATGAAATGTGTCGTGTCTCAATCTTTCTTCTCTCCCCAGCGCATCTGCCCCGTGCTTCCGTTGTAAATGTTGGCTTGACTTATTGCGAATGGAAGTATTGCCTTCCTGCTCATAGACCCTACGTTGACGTCTTCTTCATCATCTGTGACAACATAACGATTTTCCCGCCATACAGCCTTATGTAAATAGGAGCATTTATAAGGAATCCGCCGTTGATATGTGGTTTTCAAGGGTTGAGGTAGTAAGCACTTAGGAGTGCCAATGAGCTAGTATTATATTAAGTCTAGCTAAGGTGAGCCGCCACAGCAGTTATTAGTAGCGAGGGAGTATGTATTTATGAAAGGGAATCATGTTTGTTATGTATTTAGATTGCGGTTCATATGTCCATTAGAGGAATTGAAGATCTTTGAATAAACTTCTCTCTCGTGTGTAGTGGGTGGGATTATGAACTAGCAGATGTATTCAATTTACGCAAGGCAATATCCCCAACTTATACGCGCAGACATAAACTGAGCTTTAATACAACGGCAGCATAGGGCAGGTAACAGAAATCTTAATCTGCAGACAGGAGCGAGCTGCTCGAGTCAAGACTAAGTTTAAACATATTCCTTCCCTGGATGTAAAAGCAGGTAGTATATTGTAACTAATGCAACTAGCAGAGTGGATCCGGAAACCCTTGGGTAAACAGAGGAGTATTGCACATATCTAATGTACTAGAGCTACATATATGTGTGTGGGTATGTGCAGAAGTGATTTAATTTTCTTTGCCCCCGACCATGCAATGAATGCAAGCTGGAAAAAGTTATTTCTCCTTTCCTCTTCTTTTGAGCTCTTGTACCAGGCGGTTTTAGTGTAGGATCTACTACTCATGCAAAAAGCTGCATTACTCATCAAAACGGCTGGCGTTTCTTGATGAATGGAGTTGAAGCTAGGTGAAAATTTGTAGGAGGATTTTTTCGCTTCTTTTTATAACTTTTTTTTATAACAGGCGCTCCTATCAGTTTCGTTTACCTCGAGCTCCATGTTCTAGACTCTAGACCTTGTATATGCCTCTATTGAGTCTTGTAGATTGTATGGATTTGGACATATGCTAGTGAGAGTTAGAAAGCTGCAGACGCTAGTCAACTTACACCCACCCCGCTTAAGATGCTTTTATTAGATGTATAGTGATGCCTATGTAGCTTTTGCTCCGCTGGTGGAAGCACAGTACTGGCTATAGTTTCATATGCCAAAGCAAAGTAATACAACAGGGGCGAAGCTGCTAACAACAATGTACTTTGTACTACCTTAAGTTAGCCAACGTTAATGCAATCTGGGGAAGAGTCAAGTCTATGAAATGAAAGAAAAGGGTAGGAGGTGCGGAGTAAAAGCTTCATATCGAATAGACGGAATAATTGACTGAAGATAGGAATAAAGACTCGGAGCTAGAGAGAGTAGTACGGACTGTGGGGGGGGGAATGTGGTTGGGTTTTTTAGTGGCCATATAAGCATCATTTACACACTACTCTGAGGTTGATGTGAAGTGACAAATTTAAATTCATTTGGCCTCTGACACTGTATTATTATTATTTACAGGGACCTTTGATACCTGCCGCGTTTACAAATGGATATCACTAATACAGAAGCAGCTGAAATGAGAAGGAAAAAAATAAGTTGGAGTTAATTAAATCAGCTCTCAATGACTTCTCGTGGAAAGGAAAAAAAATAGTGTGCGTGTCAGTGTGTTTTTCCGTGTGTGTTTGAGGGACGCACGTGGTTCTCGTGGGCAAATAATCCTAATTGAGAAGCAAGTCGTTTAAAATTAGAAGCTGTAGGATATAAAACAATTCACACATCGACGAGCGTAACCATACGAAACTTAACTACTCATAGTGTGTCTCTATATAAATATATAAAAATTACCTCCGTACTGCTACGTTCAATAATATTCACGTTGTTACCATAAGTTATATCCGCTGCTGCTATATACTACCACTTCTGCTGAAACTCTTGACTTCTACTATTCAAGAATGCTTTGGAAAAACGTATGCATTGTGGATGCATGTAAGACTACTACAACTCACGACAATTTTAACTATCAACGTCTCTTAGTCAATCATCCGAATAACTTTTCAGTTCTGATAAAAATAAAGTGGAGGAACATTCTGCTGGAGATCTTAAATGAGAATTATTTGCAACTTTGTTACTATACTACTACTACTACTACTATTACTACTACTATGCACTATTCGTGTCTACATACTTAACTACACATTTTTAATGCAATATGCAAAAAGAAAATTTTTGGACGAAGCAACTGTGCACTCTTAAACGAAGTTACCACAAAATATAAGCTTATATATGGATGCATCACTTGTCAATTTAGGCTTTTTTGGGTGATGCTTTCCCGGAAATTATCTGCTACTGCTAATTTCGTCATGCCATACTTTTCACCACCAATTTATTTTTATCCTTTCCCGAGGAGTTATTATAACGTGTGTGCGTCGTAACTGTTCCTTTAAACCTAATAATTATGCACAGGTACAATGTATACCAAAAGAATTACGTTGCATTTAATTGTACCACAGTACATTATTTTACTGGCGTAAAATATGCTACAACTGCGGGAGCTGGAAGTGAAAGAAGAGTGGTCGATTATGTTCTTCATTATTAATGGATCCGACCAACAATTCCGACCGGAAGAAGAGCAGGATAAGAAAAAGGACTAGAATTTAATAATAACCAACCCACCATTTAACTATTCACGGCCTGGTCTTCTTCATTTTTTTGGTAAAGAACAACAAGGCTGCTGTGAAGAACAACTTTTGCGTCTCCAGTCTCATCTCTTGTGTCTCCTTTACAAATCATACTCGTACGTAATCAAATTATGCATATAATATATAGATATTAGTTATAGTAGCTGTTTATATGTATATATTCATCTTCCTAGAGGCAAATCCGTAGAAAAGTTTCCATTTTACTTTTTATTATTGTTATTAGTTAGAAACTGTCGTTTTCAATTATGTATTACTACATTTTAATTCTTCCAATATTTTACTTCCTTAAAGGCTATTTATGGTTCATGGGTTGCATACTTTGATTTTAAGTATGAAATTTCCTTCCCATTAATGATACCACCAACTACAACAACACCAACCACACACACACATACAAACACATCTAATCGAAGCAGACATACAAATTTTGTGCTGGCTTTTAATTAATTATTTAATTAATTTATTATTATTGTTTTCATCCTAAAAGAAGTCAATAATAGTAATTTTAGAACAAAAGAAATTCGGTAGAGACTTTTTTAAAGATGAAGATCCTTGTACTCAAGAAAGGATTTGTTATTTTAGAAAGGAAAGGGAATTTAGGAATTTCCCATTGAAGAATATCCCTAACTTGAGTACAAGTGATATTTCAAGTCAAGTTTTATTTTGTTTTAATATTTATGTAGTTTAAAAAAATATATGAAATGCTAATCATGTTAAAAATGATGAACTTACTGTAATAATTGTTTACATACAAAGTGTAAATAGAAAAAGAGTCGGTTTATACAGGGACAAAACAAAACACATGTGTGTAGTCATTTTTGAAAATTTTCCAATGATGGGTCAAATGAAAGCAATATTTAAAGAACAAGTTATATTGAATATATTAATTAATAATTATTATCACGTGAACCCAACGAAGTCAATCATTAAATTATGGTAAAGAAACTTATAAGCTTTAATATTTTTACAGCTTATCGGACTTACTTATGAGTAGAGAGACTCTCCCTGTGTATTATTGCAGGTAGACAACAAATATGTGAGGACAAGTTCAAGTAAACAATCTACATGTTTTCCAAAATATTTCCCTTTTTATGATTCACAATTTGAAGAAATTTTATTTTGTTTTTTTCTCTCTCTCTCGTTCGTTTACCGAGTCAAAGCAAACTTGTGAGTATAATATATGTAGAAAAAGTCTATGTTGCCGATCGCTCATTCATTTTTGATTCCTCTTCCATGTATAGTGGATCTCTCGCAAGGGGTCGATTTCTGACAGCCAAGAGCTCTGTCTCACTCTGCCTTGTCTTCTTTCTACTTCTCACTCCTACGTGTTTTTATTGACTGTTTAAGTTGAGCTCTTGTGTTTTCTTTCTCACCGATCCAACTCTACGGCCCCTAGGAGACTATCTCCAAGTGAGTCAAGCTCTTCCTCTTCCTTTGTCATAATATATAGAGTATAAAAAGGTATAAGCATTGTAAAAGAGTATGTAATAATAGGTTGTAGTAGGAAGTAGGAAAAAGGAATTGGAGTGAACATGTTTCTCACAGCTGCTGGGAGGAATCTTCCCTAGCTACTACAGTCCATCTGACAATGAGAAAAACACGCTTGAAACCATTCCTGTGTTTCCATCAACATGGGTTTCATCAACTCTTCCATAAGTTTTCCACTCACTCCAAGCATATCAATGTTATTTTACAACCTGCATTTATTGGTTTGCCGAATGATCTGCACTATCACCCTATATATAGTATTTTCACCCGCTATGTATTTAATAACTGTATGTTTGTATACGCGTTATATCACGTGTAAATACATCTCCTAGAAAAGTCACATGACATAATTTTCTTCCTACAAAACTATCACTATAGAACTCACGTACTTGCACGAACAAGTTTCTCTCTAACTACATATAGAAAAACGTGGATAGTTCAAAATTATGGTCTGTACATTGGAGAAAAAAGACCTGCTCTTTCCAACAGCAGGGGTGAATCTTGCAAGTGCTATATTTCCAACAGAAACAAACCCATTGGTTATTTTTCAAACTGCCAAATATCAGCTTGGACCACTATAGAGTACGTCTCCCCAGAAAGGCTGTAGTTGTTGTTGATGGATCGGTGAGAAAAATTTTGACTATGGGAAAGAAAACGCGTTCAATTTTTTTTAAACTATAGTAATAAATTGAATTTTAAAATTAAAATCCAGAAGGTTCTGAAAATACTTACACTATATCCCCCAAAACCTCTCCAAAACCAAATGCAGAGATGAATGAGCTAAATGAGCAATATCCTTCATGTCTTCTCAAAGAAATAATAGGTAACTATAGACATACATACATACGTAACTAGGTACAATCACAACAGGATTAGTTGAAAATATAAATGACGAAGTAAAAAAAATCCAACTATAGATAATCATTGATAAGTTTATTCACTATACATGTAAAATATATAAAAATGAAATAATCAAAAATGGGAAAATGTTTGATTGGAGCACATTAAACAGTGAGTTACAGGTTGCATTTAGAAAAAAAACCATTGTATCTGTATATAACACATATATACATACATACTTACGGAAACTTTAAGCGTACAAACAAGTCAACTACAATATAATTGTCCTGTTATCGTAGTAATTTTACCAACAGTTGCAAATTGTGGAGTAGTAATAATAATTATTATTATTGTATAAAAAAACATTCAATAGAACAAACTAAACTAGATGAATATATTATTATTATTACTACTACTACTATACATTTACACATCCATTAGGGAAAAAATCCAAACATAGTACCATGAGTTCCTAATAATGAACCACCTCCCTTCATTTCGAGCGTATAAACATAAAGTATAATAAGTAGTAAAGAGGCAGGGAATGAGGAAAGGGTAGCAGAAAAGTGTGATTTTATTAATTTGGTTGCCTCTCATCCAAAGAAAGTAATTTTATTATTGAAACAAAAAACACGGATTCAAGAAGAAATTTAAAATCAATAATAATATTTAATTATTTGAAATAAATATCCAGTGAAAAGCTATGCAGCAGGAATTTTGCAATATACATTTGCATATTATATATAATATGTATCAGTAAAGCCATGTAAATAAGACCCTGGAAATAATAAACTATTATTATTAATTATTACTATTATTATTATAGGATTAACGGGAATACAAGACATTCATTGATAAATTGATCATTTAAAACTGTGAATTACATGTAATTGTAAATAAATGTATGTATGAAAGTTACAGGGATGATTGTTTAAAGGGTTTGTTGATTGATTAACGAAAAAAGTGTTCCGTTTGGTTGTGGTAACGGTTTATAAGTACAGAAGAAGTGTAAAAAAACATTTAGAGAAAACCGAAGTTATGACAGAAAAGATTTCTTCCACATTTGTTGTGGACATAAAAAGGTTATTAAATCCTAAAGACTCGAAAAAGAGTGTTTTTAGTTACTATATTTAAGGGTTAGACTTGTAGAGAGGAGGAGGATGAGAGAGGGCAGAATAAAAGGAAAGGACTGTCAAAGTAATAAGTAACAAAAAAAAGAAACGAAGGAAGATTGTGTATGTTGAATAATTATTATATTATACTACACTTATTACATTACAAATTATTAACAGAAATCAAGACTTTCTCCATGATGACACCTCAAACTGTAGTTATTTAGTTGAGGATATTATAATGGTAAATGGAAGAAGAAGAAGATGAAAATTGAAAATGATGTTGATGATATGATGATGATGATGAAAAAGGTGCGTTCTTAATATGCATTACTTATACGATACTAGGGGGAGGGGAAAAGGGAATTGACTTTTATTTGAGGGTGAACCATCATGGATGGGCGATGACTAATAAAATGGTATAAAAAACGTAGTAAATTTTGTAGTTGATTATTAATAATAATATGAAAATAATAATTATACTCGTAAATATTATATTAAATTGATTAAATATGAAAAAACGTATTATATCTAAGGCGTATGTTATTATTGTCACATCACTATATATTATATTATACTATTAGGATTTTAAAAAATGAAGAAGAAAAAAACCGTAATTTGAAGGGTGTGATGATGATGATGAAAGGAGCATATTGTTATTACCGTATGTACATTTACATAAAAATAATTATTGTGCATCCAAAATAGTACATATGGACGTTATATAGTATTTAAAAGAAGAAAAGAAAACATCATTCACGTTTTTCAGTTGCCCATTTTTTTTAGGAGAGAACACATATTATGTCCATATATATGTATATATATATATATATGTAAAATATATTCTACAATATACAACATGAACAACACTTTTACCCCAAGAGGAGGAAGAGAAAATTTGGGAAACTTTATGGAAGGTAAATATTTGAAAAAAAAGCCTCTATATATTATTATTATTATTATTATTATTGTAATTATTATGAGCGGACATTATACACGAAGTTATTTGAGAGCGTGGCCATGCCAAGCTATATTGGGCAATTAATTAATGAAAATAGTGATTGGTCCGCAACCGGATATTCACAAGAGTTTGTGAGCCAATTACGGCAATACTTTTCATATATTCCTTACTGTTATATATAAATATATATATATAAATACATACAATTACATAAAATATTATATCTATACAATTATAACACTTACAAGGCTACATACTTGACATATTTCAAAAGAAAACCATACTATACTTGTCTCCCTTACAAATAAATATTACCTTTACACGTATATATCTATCATATGTAGGGAAGTCAAAGCGATGATGACGGTCAGTAGGGAAATAAATGCGATTAGTTGGACAGACATTATTATTTTTCTTATTTACCATACATAAATAAAAGTAGTAAGATCCTTAGAAATTATCTGTTTCTCTCATATTGTATTGTTTTCCCCCTTTTTTCATGGCAAAAGAAAATCCCCTTCATGAAACTTATGTAATAACTGTTCCTACCCACAACTATGTGTACTTTTATAAGAGAATAATAAGGACTTGCTCCTCTAAATCTTGGAGAAATCAGTGCAGATTAAGAATATGTAGGGCATTGCTGTAATAGGAATTTAATCTTTATGTGAATAATATACTTGAAATTATTGCACCTTTATGGGTGTTTGTAGCATAACGTCATCATCGTCTTCTTGCATTTACCTTCTTTTTTATAATATTTTTTATTGATTGTGGACCCTGGAATTCAAATTTATTATCCTATAATTATTTCTAAATGTGTAGCCTGACACAGTGAATTGATTTTATCCAACAAACCTTACAATTTTATTCTTTTTCATAATTTTTGTGTTATGTTCTATAAAATTCATGTGACTTCATGGACTTGAACAGGATTTATTTTTAAAAGGTTATTTTATTTTGACTTTTACAGTTTTTCATGGCATGTCGTCGTCATTCTGTATAAAAAAAATGATGTGCTGTCAAAGAAAAAAACTAATTCTTACTGATTTTATTTTCCAATTATAATAATTACATTACAATATACAAAAAAGAAAGGAAGAAAAGATTTTTTTCGAATTTCATACATGCTCTGGGGGTAGCTCTATATATACATATATACTATTATTATAAAAAGTACAAGGGAAAAAAATATTATCAAAATTAACCGAGTATGATCTACCAGGGATAAAAGGGTTATATAGAAGGATTTTGTAAAAGGAAATCCATATGAATTCCACGAGGCAATAATAGTAATGTATATGAATGTATTTGCTGTTTTGTATAAGGGAAGAATACGAAGAAAAAAAAGATGATGAAGAAGAAGAAGAAAAAAGTAATTATTATTAAGAAAAAAATGCCGTTTTGACTGAAAACTTGGTATATAGGCAACTTGTTACTCGGGTTATACTTATATATATATATATATATATGAGAAAATGTATATATCTATGCATGATATGGTGGTATATAGTGATAGAGGTGTAGTTTAACCCGTTCGTGCATATATGTTACAACCACAACAATATATATGTATATGCTATATAATCATTAAGATACGTAGTTTTTATCTAGTTTTTTTTCTCTGGCATGTTTACATGCAATACATATACATTTAATTATACATACATATATATATGTATATATATATATATATGATATATGTGCTGAAAATATAAAAAAAAGAAACAACGTCTTACCATCGCAAAACGTATGTAAAAAAATGTAGTTGTTTTCAAGACATAGAGTTTTGCCACTTTGAGCCAGTTTTAATACCAACCATACTTGCGTTTTTTCCTACATGCACACACACATACACATACACATATATATATATATTATATATGTAAATATTTTGTAGAGAGTGAGAGAGAGAGGAGAAAAGATTGGGGAGAGAGAGAGAGAAAAATCGGCGGAATTCACTCCCTGGAAGTCGATGGAATTTTATTTAAGGGAATCGCAATCAAGGACACGAAATGGGACGTTTGTCATGTATAAAAGTTAAGTTGATTGAAAACTCGATATAGTTTGGGATCTTCTCTCGTCTTCGACTACTTTTCCATCGTCTCTCTTTAGCTTTTCCTTCTACACTCATCTGTGGAACTGAGAGAGATAGAGCGGAACCATCTTAGGGTGTATTTATAGACCTGTTTATTTTATGGCAGGCTCCTTTTTCTCTGTAATATATGTATATGTTGCACATGTATTCAACAGGCTGTGCGGAAAGGGGATATTGATCGGTAAAAGCTGGGCTATGTGGAGTTTTCTCTCTCTCTCTCACTGTCTCTCCATTTCTTTGTCATTTCTCGTGATTTCTCTCTCTCTCACTCTGGTCCTTGTTTTCTTTTGTTATTTGAAAAACAAATGATATATGCAAGTATGTTGTTGGTATGGTGGTGACTTTGGAAACCTGGGTAAATAAAAACAAGAACAAGAAAAAATAAATAATCAAAATAATAAAGTGTAGTAAAACGTAGTAGAATGGCGGAAGTAGTGAAAAAAATAATAATAATATGAAATGGTTATTATTACTTTTAATTATTGTAAATAAACAAACAAATATTTATTTCACAAAAAAAAATTCCTTGGCTCTGGCTCAAAACTTTCTTTGTAATATCACTGTAATAGCACTAAACTTGTCTCATTATTTTATTTATATACATATTTTTTTCATTTACTCCTTGTTCATTATGTTTTTTTGGTTGGTTTCATCCATTTTTTCTCATCCTCTCATTTACGTGCGCCAACTGATTTACACGTCACCCGTCATCCATGATTTTTTGCATTGTTATTCATGAGAACGTAGAACGTTGAGGAGGAGCAGCGTGGCTAATGCACACATTATTTTTATTGCAGGATGACATACATGGAAGACATAGATGTACATATAGGAAAGGACATGTTTTTTTTTATTTCTTTAAGTGCAGCTCTGCACGGTGCACGTCATGATACCAAGGTTAAGAGATGTACACAATGATTAGTGTCTACGTGTCTCTCCCACTGATATGACCTGGATTTTTACTCATTTTTTTCTACAACTCTCAACAGAAGCTCCTTTATCATCAAGGGAAATTTTTAAATAGCTACTTCAACACTTTATAATGAAGCTTCCTTCAGCTTGGCACAGCAATCATCTGTATAGAAGAGACCAGACCACCAGCCCAAATATTTGCGACACGTTTTTTCTATGCTAAGCATATAGTTTCGGCTCCCTCCTGTCCCCATTAAAGTGTGGTACTATTATTAATTAGAAGAGGAGACCTGGGTTATTTGGATATAATGAAAGGAAAATAAAGACTTTGTCTCTTTGAAGTTTTTCTTCTCTTCTTTGAATGTATAAAGTGGGATTTTGCCGGCAATTAAATGTGCGAAAAATAAGGAATTTATTTTCAAATGTAAGCAACAGGAGTTGCTTATTAGCTCTGAGGAATGAAGTTTTGGAATGGGACAGTAACCCGCTTTGATGATTTCGTGCTTTTCCCCGCTACTACTGTCGGTTTTGGTGTCATATCTACTCATCAAGCTGGCGTTGTTGTTTGCCTTTTCTCTCCCTTCTCTCTCTCTCTCTCTCATCCATCAAATCTCTTTCTCTATTTCACCTTCATGAGATGATGAGCTGTCAGTAGTTAATATATAAAGGCTATATAGGGGGGTTTAAAAATATAATGGTGAGAATCTCCTAACCCTCCATCCCTCTAGCATTACTGTGAATTTGTGTTCAAATTACAAATCATTGCAATAATCCAGTGCTGAAATACACCGGTGTCCACTTCCGAAATGAACAGCCCATTAAGCTGAGGAATAAACAAAATTTTCCATTATTATTCGTCTTAATTGTAAGATTAATGCTTAGTACTCGCACAAAGGAAAAATATTATTTGGGTCAATTCATTCGTACCATGATGGTACTACCATCATCCATCTTTGGGTAAATTCGTGGCTAAAGTTAGATTCTACAAGGTCATCGTCAAACAAATTCTAATACGGATACAATGTAGGATAGTACAGAAATTTTAATGGTAGCTGTCGTTTAAGTAATCACGTTCCATTACAATTGTGAGTTATCACTGAGGGCACTCTGATACACTCTTCAACGGATGACCATCTTACTAGCCATAGAGATTTATCTATAAATATGCAAAAGATTCACGAGAAAACAGATATATCAGAATTGCATCTGCGAGTTTGCTAATTGAAATCACACAATTTTTGAGTATGCTATATATTTTGGTTGCAAAAGGAAAAGCTTTACAAGTATGACTTTTAACTGTTACAAGATTTCTTTATTCAATGTACTGATCCAGCTAAGGAAACTTCCAGCTTGACTGGCGGGGGCAGATCCGGCGTTTCCTCATGAAGGATGGATTACAATGTTAATTTCCACCCTTCATTGTACACGTGTCATGACACACTTCTCATAAAATGATATCGATGATGTGGAACAATGTTGGTTAGATGTAGAAAGACATTAAGTGTGTTTTTGCATAGTTGGAAGCAACCATTATCTTTATTTCAGCATCTTATGGAAGGGCTGGTACAATGCTACTGTATTAATTTCGTTCCTAATAATTATTACATCTTAATTACATAACAATCCTTTTATATGGATGATAATAATTTTGAACTTTATGCTGGGGTGCTAACAGTATTTTGCGTATGCTAAATTATTCAAAATTTAAATTAGATCCATTTTGTAATGGAACAACTGAAGTCACCTAAAAATGATTTTTGCTGTGTCCACAACTAAATTACCCTGATTTCTGTTTCTCTTTCATTTGGCTAACTCGTGCTGGAACAGACTAGGAAATAAAAATGTTGGTTCAAGCTTATAAAATTCATGAGAAAGATATTTTGGCGAAGAAAACCAAAGTTTGGTGGTAGATATGTTCAATGTGCTATTGGCAGCACTATTGGATACAGCCCAGTTGAATGAGGAAGAGGAAGTTTTTTTAGCAGGAGTGGTTTTGAGAGCCCATAAATTCGATAGGACCAGGTTACAAATAAAATATTGGCAATAGAGGCTCAAGTTAATAGAATGTTCAGTATGACAGGATACTAATAGAGAGCCGCTCATACGTAGTAGTAAGGATTCCATGAAAAATAATAATGGCAATGATACTTCATGACATGATTATTAGTCTTGTTCCTAATTAAAAATAACCAAGTTATTGATGGTTCTAAATTCGATCTCTACACTCGCTTCTATACATACATATAGAATGTGCTCAGAACTGCACTTTATCAAATTTAAGCTGAATCCCTTCTCATTAAAGCTAGAGCTCATTGTCTTGACAATTTTTTTTTCATTGGGCTGACTCCCTTGATTCAAGTAGATGCATACGTTGACATGTGATGTACATACAGGTACGTAGAGAATAAGAGAGAGAGAGAGAGAGTCTCTCTTCGACTTGAAGTCATCTCAGATTTTGCTAACCTAAGACATTTCCTGGTAACAGCTAACATTTCCCAGCTTAGTGGTTTCACATGAAGGCTCATCCTTTGCGCGTGTGTAACCTCAGCATTCCCTTGTGATATTTCAGGGAGAGAGAAAGAGAGAGAGAGAGAGAGAGAGGGAAAGCCCTGGAAGTGTGTATAGGTTAGACACACATGCAATTACATAGTATATAATGTAATTATCCAGAATATGAACATTTCCCTTAAAGCTCCCTCTAATCATTATTGAAATCCACATATAGAAGGGAAAGCTCCTGAGAAAACTGACGGATCTCCAATGCAATGTAATGAAAGGCAGTCCTTTTAATTGAGCAAAACTCCTTCACTCATATCCTGATTATTGAAAAGAAGTCAAGTACTTTGCTTTTATGACTTTCTCTTTCCCTGAGTATTTTTTTCGTGAGACGTGCCATTCCCAGCCTATCCTATATTTATATGTATCCTTCCTTATCAAATCCCTTCTATATCAATGTCCTAATTAAGGGGTAATCAGCGGATGTTGGAAAGTACGTTCGTAAGCTTTCCCCCTTTGAACAACCTCCCTTTTACCCTCCATCTCTTTTAACTATATTACTCTTTAACTACAATCATTCCCACTCCCTCCACTTATTGCGATATCCTCAAATTTTACTGTCCCCAAATTATAGTTACTATAAAAGAGAAGCGGAAAGCTTGAAAGGGGAACTGTTGGAGCATTTTATTGGTCCTCTCAACTTGACATTAGAAACCTCGTGATTTAGTTACTGGGCTGTACTGGAAGGAAGAAGGGCTGAAGTGAGCGGAGGGAAAGAATTTATACAGTAGTGAATTTTGTGGGTGGATGTTCATCATTTCATTTGTATTTTAATTTGAAAGTGAAAGTAGAGGTATTTGGAGAAGAGAAGGAGTAGAGAGAGAGAGAGAGAGAGAAGGCTGGGAAGGAGGACATGAGAAGGAGAGCACATTTCTTTAGTTGACGATGGGCGAACATTCTAATATATTTTCCTTGATGGAGTGTCAGTTGGAAAATCAAGAGCTTTTCTCATGATGAAGAACTGTTTTTGTTCGCAGAATTGATTATACTCCCTGTCATCTCAGGTTGACAATGACGTGGTTCAAGGAATCCTCAACTCTTGAGTATAGCTCCACTTTCGCTCACTCATTCCCTCACTCACTCACTCCCCTGATATACTCACTCATATTATTATGTGCGTAGGTGGGGAGGAAGCAGGGTAAAAAATATTATATGGTTGTGCATCCTCTCGCAGCTCATACACATTCTGTTATAGAGATACTCTATGTCATTCCAATAGTCTTCTTCTCTCTCTGCTCTCGGGTTATAAGGAAATAGTAAAATGTAGGAAATGATCGAGCTGTATATTTGTAACCTACATTTGTCTGTAGGACTGTATAAAGGCAAGGGTCCTCTATATGAGAGTCATAGAGTGTAGGAATGTGTGTTGTGGAATGCATTCTCTGAGAATTTATATTTACATTAAGGTTTTTTCTTCCTAGAAAACCTTACTGTCTTGTCACTCTTGCTTTCCTTCCTAATTTTCCTTCCCTTGCCTCTCCAGTTCTTATATGAAGGAATTCACGGAACGTGTATAGAACGTGGTTCATTTCCTAAGGAGAGACTCGTCATGGAAATGAATGGTTTTTTAAAGAAAACTTTATACGATTTTTATGAATTTTGTAATTTTTTTGTTTTGCGGGAATTTGAATAATTTTTGTAGACATATTGTTGATGATATGTATATTGTAAGGGAGAGAGAGGTAATTTGAGCTAAGGTTTTGAAAATACATGGGTCTGTTGGGAGTGTACGTAGTGGGAGGATAAAAATAATTTGAGATAGTGGGATACCCACGACTTGCCTTTCACACAGATTCGCTTGGCAGAGCGTTACGATTTGTTGAAAGTGATTACCGCATCGCTTCTAATTTATTTTAACGATTCCCCATGATTTTCCTTCAATTCTCTCTGCCTCTCTCTTTCTATCTATCTCTCTCGCTCTCTGAGAGTATCTCCCACGGTGCGGATGCTATTCCATTTGATATAGTCTGGATGTGAGTGACTCTCCCAAGCGTTTCTCTCTCTCTCTCTATTTCTCGTTCACCCTACTGCCCTTGTCGGAGTTGGATGAGTTTGTGTGGATCGTGCTCCGTTGAACTCCTATGGCTGATCTTGTTCTCTCTCTCTCTCTCTCTCTCTCTCTCTCTATGTTTTTGATAAATGGATGGAGGTTGTTGGTTTGGAAGAAAATAGCCCAAATATTTTGGTGTAGCTAGTTTCGAGGTTTGTTGATGCTTTTGGCCATGGCTTCAGAATCGTCACACTTGATAATTCTGGAGATCACTCTCTCATATTATTCCTTTATTCCAAGTTTAGTTAGAGCGTAAATTCTCTATGGTACTTCTATCCCTTACTACTACTACTACTACTACCACTACTACTCATGTATCATTACATTGGAGAGCTTTAAAGTTTTCTCTCTTCCTATAGATCTTTGTGCACATCTCCATTTTATATTTCCCTTCTCCGTACATAATGACTCTGACTGCTGTGAACGCTGTGAAGTAGTGGACTTGTAAGATACAAGCTGGTTTTTGTCTAATATGTAGATAGCTGAGTTGAGGAGCCAGTGTGAAACCACGCAGATGATACTCTCGACAAGTAGAAACGCATCTTGGAAAGTATTTAAATGTATGAAGAAGAAGTAGAAGTAGAAGGAAGAGTAAGGAGACGAAGAAAAGTTGAAGGAAAAAAACTTTTCTGTCGCTTGGGTCTTGCCAAACTACATAGTAAAATCTCAAGTTGAACTTTCCACGTTCAACTCGCTCTAACTGCTTTGCTAAAACAGTGTACTTTTACTTTCTTAAGTATGGAGTGACAGAGTTATCAAAACTAGAAGCTTATACATGTCATAATTAGTTTTCAGTATGAATTCAGCTTTTTTTTCTATCCCTTCAAAATCCTTTCCCTCATACAAGTCTCAATTATTTTTGTATACTGAATAGGGAGAGAAAGAAAATAAAGGAAATTCTTGTTTTTAAAAAATACAGGATTTAGATATTAGAATGGAAATTGTAAGGAATTCAAAGATGGAAATTAATGCTATGAAGCTCCTTGTATTTCCTTAGAAAAGTACCTCTAAGTTTTTGTTCCTATAAAAAAACTGTAGGAGGATTGGAGAGAGAGAGAGAGAAAGCTTTAGCCAAGAAAGACTTTCCCTATATACTTTGTACATAGTATTATAAATGGTAGAGATTTAGAAGTAGTAGAAGTAGGGAATTCCTGTATGTATATATGAAGGAGTAAATAGGGGAATCTCACGTAGTCCTTGGCACACACAAGACTCCCCACGGATTCTTGGAATATTGCAATCTTCCCAGAACTTACATAAGAAAATCACTTGTTCTTGTGCGCAATTTTCAATGTTCTTTCCCTTTATTCTCGCCACTGACTGGGCATTAAACAGACTAATATCTTCTCTGCAATTATTTTTTGAAATAAACAAAACTAACTTTTTCCCATTCCTTTCCAAGTCTCCTCCTCCTAAAACCCTAGAGCGTAAACCCGACGGGTTAACCGAATACAACCCAAGTTTTTTATATGTACATAAAGGTTTACATAAGAAATACTTTTACTAAAACTCTGTTGGGTGGGAAGAGATAGCTTGGGAAAATAATTTATGATGCGAAAGATGGTCTAGTAGTTGTAGTAGTATTCATTGAAAGAAAACAATAGTCATTTCTTGGACGTTATATCTTCTTCCTTAGTAGACTCACAGCTATTTAATGTTTCTTTTTCTATCCTTTTGTCATTGAGTTCTTATGTATTTTTTATTGTCTATATTCCTAGGGAATTTCTTCTTTTTTTTTGGAGGAAATGCATTTGTTGTAAGAAAAAAGGATACATGGATAGTTGAAGAGCGTTGAAGTTAATACAGGAGAAAGAGCGTTGGTTGAAAAACAGGAATCCTCTGTTTTGGGAATAGTGTGGAGAAAGAGAAAAATAAGTGGGGAAGTTGAAGAGAGAGAGAGAGAGAGAGAGAGAGAGAGAGAGAGAAAAGTGTGAGAAAGAAAGTAGTGAGTTGAAAAACATGAACTGGTTTTGAAAGGTACTGTGACGTCTGTCTTGATCAAGTGAGTAAGTTTGATAGGAGTGAGAGGATGGCATGTCTTATTGCTTGGTTGTATATATGTACGAGCTGTAGGAGGGAGTCTGTGGTAGGAGTAAACTTTGATGGGATGGATGGACGGAAATGAATGGAAGAAGACCAGGGGACAGGAAAGGAAACCGGTAAAGTTCTCTCTCTATCTCTCATATCCTTTCTCTCGCTGGCTATTGCCAAGCCTAAAATGAGTGATGAAAAGTGCGAGAAAAGACGGAAAGTTTCACCCTGAAACTAGGGCTGAGGAATTGATACGGGAAAAGGCTAGTGACATTTCATTGTGTGGACTTTTGTATACAGTTGTAGTAATGGTAGTGCTTTGGTTTGGACCCTCTCTCTCTCTCTCTCTCCTTGAGAAAAAAACGAATTCCTCAAGTTACTTGTGTGTGGCCATTTATTTGTGAGGAACGAGAGAGAGAGACAGATAATGTTTGGTTGTAGTAAAATTGGAAGCCTCCGTAGTGAAAATCGATAGGATTGAGGCATTAGGCTTTACATTCAATGCTGGAATTTCACATGGGGAATCGAAAAGGCAGCTGAAACGAGGCAAGTGAAGTAGCGAGAGAGAGAGAGGAAGCTACTGCCGGGACTCTGGCCAAAAAAAGAACAAGTTGAAGACCAAGTAAGGAGTAAAAGGAGAGAGAGAGAGAGAGAAAAGAAGGAGGGAAAGGAAGAGCAAGTAGCTAGCTCGCTAGAAAGTAGGAGAGGACTACTAAGGCGAACTAGATTCCAAAGAAGCATTAGAAATGAGGAGAAGGAGACGAGCAGAGGACGTGGAAGGAAGGAGTCTAGGCTTGAACTTGGGTAACCGGAGGATTTAGATGGATTTCACCAAGATTATGCTATGTATGTAAGTGTGGAACAAGCCATAGTTTAACCCTTGTCCTTAACTAGAACTTACCGTTCCAGAAGCAGCGGCAATGGGCAGAGGTTTTCCCTATTCTTTCTCTCTCTCTCTCTCTCTTTCTCTCCCTTATATTCCTCCAGCCATGTCCTTACTTTACTTGTGTAGTAGAGTCTTCAACTATCATACTCTTTCTACCTTACGCACAACCTCCGGCTCTCTCTCTCTCTCTACTAGAACATTGACAACTATGCAACTCCAGCCTAGCCAACCTGCTAGTAATGCGTGCGTGCATGGTCGATGCTTTCCCCGAGTAAATACGCTTTACCTAAGGTAGAGCAGGGATAGCGTAATATAGCAAGTCCTTGTATAGTCGGGCTCTTACATAATATAGGCACTTACGTATGTACATACATATAGTTTTTCCATTGGTATTATGCATTTGTGCATACACGGTGTGGCTGTGTGGAGAGGATGATATCCCAGTGCAGTGTTAGCATATACTTACTTTTACCAAAGCGAGGACGCAGTTTCAGACAAATGCCCAGGAACCTCCACTTTCTTTTCTGGATGTCCTCAGAACCTGGGCAGACTAGTAGTACTGGCAGGGAAGGAAAAGATGGGAAAGGAAAAGTATTACACTAGTGTAATGGTTAAATGTACCCGCATAGATATTACTCTACTCATGGCCATACATTCTTATGTAAAAATGTGTGTGTGTGTGTGTGTAAGGACTGGGGAAAAAATGGAAAAGTGACTGTTTGTACAAGAAGGAGTATATATATAGTGAGAGGGGCTCCGAGACAGAAATTCCTTCCTCTTGCCATGCATGGGAAGAAGAAAGAAAGTGCAGCAAGGAGTAGTGGTAGTAGTTGCGCAAGCTTTTAACTCAGCAATAGAATCACCATTGTCATCATTCTGTCAAAACTATTGGCACTCGCTTTCTCTTCTACTTTCACTCAATCTGTCTATGATCCCGTCCACACCATATAAATATATATATGTATATATTGCCCTCACTACCAAACAAGCAATGTTTGCTGTAAACATAAAAATTATATGAAATAATTTTTTTTTCTCTCTTTAAAAATTTCTGGGAGAAAGCACCACTGCACTGGAGAAAGTAAAGAAAGGAAGCAAAAATTGCTTAAGTTTTCACTTTTTCCTTTGACTTTATTCCTTATAGATAGAACAAACTCATCCATCCATTTCACTCAGACTCTCTCGCTCTCTCTCTCTCTCAACCAGACTTTTATGACGAATCGAGGCGACTCTTAAAGCTTCATAGAGAGAGAGAGAGAGAGAGAGAGAGGAGTGAGTGAGTGGATGAGAGAGAGAGAAAAAAAATTCTCTAGCTTTTGTGTGTGAAAATAGACAGTGTTGTAGTCGTTTTCAAGAGAAAGAGAAAAGAAAGTAGACTACGGAAAAGCAGGAGCTCTTCTATGAAGGGAGAAAATGGAAGAGGCAGCTTATTCTCAGAGATTCAAAAATTCTCAAATGCTCTTCATCCGATCCATTCCATCATTGGAAAACTAGATAGACTATACACTGTCTGATTTCCACAGAGAACAGGAAGAGAGGGAGAGAGGGAACGAATAACCTGTCACATTCTTTTACAAACAAGGAAATCTTATTGAATTTTCAATACTTCCTTTAATATCTACTTTCTCTCGATTGGGTTTCAAAGTGATGTTGGAGGAGAAAGGAAACACGTCAATGCTTTTCTCTCTTGAAATTTTCATAAACAATAATTTTTCCCATTTATGTACATTTTTATTATGGACGCCTCTCCCTTGGAAAAATCATACTGCAAGAGTTCCAAATATCGTCTACATGGATTTGAAGGAAATTGTAAAGTAATGTCCAGTAGAAGAAGAAGAAAAAATGGATGGGAGGATGAGGCGAAAAATTCTAGGTTAGCTCATTGGAAGCGGCTTTTTATAAGGGTTTTTCTGGTTGTAATGTGATGCGGGTCAAGGTGCATGTTCGTGGAATTGAGAAAATTGGGTAAGTGCTACATGGGTGTCACCGTCATGGAACAAAAGAGGAAAGAGAAAGTTGGTGAAAAGAAAGCAAGACTCGGAGGAAGAAGGAAGAACACACCTCTACTTATATTTTAGTACTTTTCTTTGCAAGGTGCACCCTCCTTCCATTCATCGATCCGTTTCGGCTCCGTTCCTTTTCCATGTGAGAGATGTGGAAAAGAAGTAACTGCTCCAGTTACACATGTCACTCGTTCTTTTTGTTCAGTTTTCTCTGTTCCAGAAAGGATTCTCTGTCTGTCTTGCTCTTCTCTCTCTCTCTCTTCCTTTATTTCTGAGGCTCCTTTAGTTTTTTCCTAAACGTTTCTCCAGTCTACCTCTCTCTCTCTCTCTCTTGACACAGAGCGAGTTTTGTGTGTTGGAATAAATCTGGGATGAAAATGCCAAGAATGCAGCATGTTTAATAGAATTGAGTCTGCAGCCTGGAACGAAACAGTTTTCACGTCGAATGGTGCGTTTCCTATGTGTGATTTTGCAGGGTTGTGCGAGAAGGAGGGTGTACCATATGGATAGTTGCAGTGGTATAGTAGTGCAGCGAGTGGAACATTTAGCCTAGTCTGGAATGCAACTAACTCCCTCTCTTCTTTTCTCTCTTTCTCTCTCTCTCTCTCTCCGGAGCCACAAGAGACTTGAATCGATCCTCAATTGTTCCTCTATTACTGCTCCCTTGTTGTCTTCTCAATGCTGGTGTCCCATTAAGGACTGGGAGATATACCCAGGCACAGTGAGTGAGCAAAGGAGTGAAGAGAGAGAGAGAGAAGAGGACCAGCCATTGAAACATAAATACCAGCAGCAACCCATCTTCTATACTAAAGCATATATGTAACAGCATTTCCTATATAACTCTATCAAGGAACTATCTACAGCCAGGAAAGCTGGAGAATTCCCTGTATGTACTTGCATACAAGTTACTTTGTTCAGGCCGGATTCCTCTCTATGGTAATATACGAACACACTCTAAGGACTGCACACGTACATTCTCACTTCAGAGGGAGAGAGAGAGGGAGAGAACGGTAGTGTGTGCTCCTTCCGAAGAAAAACCATGCTATTCCCTTGTCTCAAATTATACACCCGGAGTTAAAACTCTCACGTGAGGGAAATTGGCAAGAATTGTGTACAGTAATTGATTCATGACCTTTGGTTTTTTTTCACATGCGTACAACAATTCCCCGTCCTTCCCCTATATAGGTCTCTCTACACTGAAGGAAGGACGTGTGAGAGCGATGGGATTTCCATATGTACTACAAGCTAATTTTCTGTGGTTAACAGACGCCATTTAATTGAAGGCAATTTCAAGTAACTACTTTTGATCAAGATAAAAGTCAAAGGTAGAGCCAAGTCAGAGCTTTACCTTGATTGGCAACATTCTTCAAGTCGCCACGGATGGGAAGCTATTACTCTAGTATTGTATATAGCTCGAGCCAGATTACTCTTTTCATGCGCATACTATACAACTAGTAACTCATTTGGAGGGAACACAAAGGAAAGATTCAAAGCAAAGAGTTCATGACAGAACTACAAGAGAAGAGCTTGAGCTTCTTTTTTTTCTCTCTCTCTCTCTCTCATCTTTCTCTCCCTCTCCAAGAATTTTTCTCCTTGATGTTATATCAATGTCTTTAGGATTATGATGAGAAACTTATGTGTTTCCCTTGAAATGTGTTTTTATGTAGGTAAAGTGCTGTGCCTTTAATGATTATAAGTTGATAAGTTGCTTTTCCTTGAGCAGTTCTAAGCAACTTCTTTCCCCCCTCCACTTAAAGGGATACATTTACGTATGTATGTTTGGATCGTGAGTAACCACGATTTGGAATGACTATGGACTTTCTCCGGGTGAAAGTAAAAAATGCATACACTCTATATAGAACAAAAGGGGAAGTTGGAGGGAATTGGGGGGATTGATATCATAATTGGTTAAATTGGAGCAGTTTGAAAGCGGGAATTTTTCTCGTCAGGTGAGTATGTGTGTGCTGTGTGTGGCGGGGAAACAGATCAAAAGAAAGTTATTTCAAGACTTTTTACATAAAGTCCACTATGTATGTATTACTTTCTCAATCCAAACAACACTTTGACTCTAATGTGTATTCCATGTGGCAAGAGTTTTCCTTTTTAGATCCATCCCATGCATGGGACCTACCTAGCCTTGACTGGTACAAGGCTATTCTTAGGATGTGTTAGAGTATTTAGGGAACTCTTCTTCTTTTCTCCATAGATTGGTTCTAAGTATAGCTGGTAACATTCTACTCTCTTTCTTTTGACTCTTGGTTTTTATTACTAGTATAGTTTTTGATGGGGGTATGTTGGGTGGGTACAGAGCTGCTTTCAGGTAGCAAAAAATCGGGATCCGCACCTGAAGGTAAAATTTTTCGTCGACCCGAACTTGGCATGTCGGATCCGAGTCAATACTTTACCCATCGGGTATTTTTGATCGGGTATTACTCGTTTACCCGCACCTGACAAAATACCTGATGTGCGGATCCTAGCCCTACCCTACCCGAACCTGAACCCGAACATGACTTTCAGGTATTATACAAACATAATAAAAAGACTGCAATACTAACACGTACTTAAATTTTTTCGTACATAGAAGATATTAATTTCAAAATACTATATGGCAACATACGTTTAAAACGGATTGACAAAATGAATAATATCAGGTTTAGGCAAACCTTCTCAAGTACCCGTTGAGATAACCAAATAGTAAATTATTATTAATAGTATGTGTAATGAATAATTCTAGATTTACTTAAAGCTATCCCGACCCAACTAGTACAGCCGATCCAAACTGATGATTTTTCTGTTATAATCAAAAAAATTTGTACCCGTCTGACTTAACTGATGTACTTTTAATTAAGCGTTGGCGGGAGCTATGGCGGGAGCGTGCGGGAGCTTTTTTGAGTCTGTCCGGGACACTAGAACTCAGCCGTCCCAGTGTGTGCTCCTTTCATTATTATTTTTAGTGAATAAACTGAGCCAGTGTTTCGGTTCGAAGAAAACCCAGCTCCTCCTCAGTCTCCTCCATATTTTATTTTGTCATCCTCGTTTAAGTATATATGTATGTACTTATATAAACTCAGCAAAAATACTACCTTGCGCAAAAATTAATTGCTGTAACTATAAAATACCGCAAACTTATCACGTGGAAGTCATGCATAAAGTATAAAATTAGTACCCGAAAAATACCTGAAACTTCAAGTTCGGGTTCAGGTATTTCGCATGCTTCAACCCGCACTTGCACCTGAAGTTGAAGTCATACTCAGGTAATTTCTAATTACCCGAACCTGACGTCAAACCGACTTGACTTTGAGAGTTCGGATCCTGCGTGTACTCGACTCGACCCGACCTATCAGGTATTTAAATTCCTTCAACCCGACCCGACGGGTAATTTTCAGGTTGTACCTGATACCTGAGAGCAGCTCTGGGTGGGTATGTGTGAGAAAGTGTAGGAAGTTGAGGAGTAGACTACCATGTGTACAGTTCTATGGATAGGAATCGGGAGCTATATTTGAGCATGGATAAATGGTGTAGTTCGATGGTTTGTGCATTGTAGGAGAGCAGGGGTATAATAGTAGGGGAAAAGAGTGGGAGGACAAAGTTATAATTATTTAACGATATTAGAAAGTTTTAAGCTGTGGAAGTTGTTTTGGTGGTTTCTGTGCGCACAGCACAGTTACTATTTATCAGGGTAATAGATTGAAAAGCTCGGGACATTCATCCCATACACTTGCATCGATTGCTACGCTACTAGTAATACTTTATTCACATCATCTGCGTCGAGGGAGTCATGGAAAACTTCTCTTCCTTCTATCTGTCTACTTCGTCTTCCTATGGAATTCCTATGTATACTCTTCTACTACAACGGATTTTCTCTCATGAGTTTACATCTTGTGAAAGAGATGAGGGAGGGGGTCCTCTCTCTACCTGATGTCAGAAATGTGAAGAATTCTTAGCAAGTCCTTCCTCTCGTGACTCCAGGCATAGGAGTACTAAAGTTTATTTACAAAATATGTTGATTGATTTTTACCTTTTGTGTAGAAACTGTGGAAAAATTCAATTGGTAGGATATTTTTTGATTTTGAATAGAAATTCCGGGTGAGTATGAGAATTGTGAGATTGTATTAAGATTCATGGAGGTAAAGTAGAATAGTAATAATAATTATTATTATTGTAGATATTTCAAGGGGAATTGTAAAAGACGAAAGGATTTTTTCTTACATAAAATCGGGGAAATGCTATAGAAAAATCTTAGGACTAACAATGGGAGTAAATTGAATGAATTCTCGGAGGGAGCAAATGCGGGTTCAGAGGGGGTTGGAGTGGTGGAAAATTTAACCAGAAGGTTGCTAATGCACGTAAATATAGTATTTAACTGGATGAATGCTTCGAGTATCTACGTTACGAGAGAGAGAGAGAGAGAGTCAGATAAACGAGTTATGGTAATTTGATTTTGCTCCAGATCTAATTTCCTTATTGTCAAAATACAATCACGGGACAAGTGCGCCGATGCTCGGTGTATTCCTCTTTGGCTGGATGAATAAATGTGTGAGAAGGTAGAGGTTTAAATTCTTCCCTGACAACACCATTCCGGTGAAGGAATAGCCTGATATTCTACCTAGTCAGAGCTACTACCTCAGATGAAGAAGCATGAAGAAGGCTTGCTAGGAAATATAGACATGAGCGCACGTATACGTCAAGAGATGTTACGTGTTCCCAGCACGTGTGTCTATCATGAGAGTATATGAACCCCCATGCATAATACAAGGGACTGGGTCAGAGGGATTCCATATATATAGAAATGATATTACCAGCATCTACCCACCACCACTGTAGTTACATGGTCTGACACTTAAATTCATTTCCTGGCACCAATTACACTGTCGTAGAATAAACGACTGATTTACACGTTGACATTATTTATGTGCTGGTTGTCGTCTTCTCTCATTCTCTCCAGGACCTTTCTCCCTTCCACCACCACCAACCTCTCCTATGCTTGAGCTCCTGACTCAGACTGAGAGAGAGTGAGAGAGAGAGAGAGGGAAGCTAGAGCCAAGGATAGAGAGAGAATAGAAGCTTTTCCCCATTTTCCACCCTCTAATTCGTTACATTACAAGTGTTCGTCGTATAATTACGTGTCATAATACCAAAGTAAATCTATTTCACCAACAAGCTAGTAGAAACTCCATGCAAAAGCCTCACTTCCCATTTCACAAACTCTAGATCTCAGAGTGGAGTCAAGTAATTACCATTATTAACAAGTTTATCAAAATTTCTCTTGTAGTTTTAAACTACCGGCAAGTAGCCTATTTCTCTCTCTCTCTCTTTTCCTGTAGAGAACTTGACATTTACCCATTTGTTTTTTTTTTCTCTCTCTCATGCTGTCAGTTTGAAAAATTTCAATTGAAAAGAATATGAAAGTGGTGTTAAAATATTTAGAGGAATAATCTTGAGAGAGACCTTTGAACTTTCTCTAAGGAAAGCTTTCCCAAGGTTTTACCTTTCCAAAATAAATAATAAAGGAGAAGCTATAGAACTTACTAATCGCTCAGTAATAAGGAGAGAAAGGAAAGGTGAAAAAAATATCGGAAAGTGAAAAGAAAGTTATGAGAAAGAGAGAAATGAGGAAGAGAGAGAGAGAGAGAGGAAGGAATGACAAGAAATTATACATGAAGGAAAAGTTTTCCAGAGCAGCAGAAGGAAGTCAAGCGCTGGCCTCCTGACCTTTTTGCCGACTGTGAGTAAGCA
The DNA here is from genome assembly GCA_034693705.1 of Spatulosminthurus flaviceps. Taxonomy (NCBI): domain Eukaryota; kingdom Metazoa; phylum Arthropoda; class Collembola; order Symphypleona; family Sminthuridae; genus Spatulosminthurus; species Spatulosminthurus flaviceps. The sequence continues at coordinate 2,777 of JAQFXU010000142.1, read as the reverse complement.
TTGGGGAAAGTGAGTATGAAGCGGTAAGGAAATATCCAGAGCTTTTTCTCAGGCTCCTATAGGAGGAGCATGTATTAAAATGTATTGGAGAAAGTTGGAGAAAGTAAAGGATCGTAGTGCTTAAATGAAGTTACTATAAGGTTTTAGAGAGAGAGAGAGAGAGAGGGAGAAAGTGAGAAGAAAGTGGCCACAGGCCACAAGTGTAGTATTGGAGAAAGAGGAGAGTTACTATAAAGAAATGTCTTAAGTTGTACAGCCAGAATAATTCTTAAGTTTGTTGTTGCTCCGTCAAAGTTAGCCGGGGTCGGGTGTGTATAAGGGGAAAAGGAAGGAGAGAGAGAGAGAGAGGAGAAGCTTAAGTACTTAAAACTTGTGACTTGTGTCTCTACAGCTTAGGAACTGTTGTTTGCACTACACTTGATCCTCTTGAACCTGATTGAAATGTTTGTGGGGGTTGAGCATGCAAAATGGATGGAATTTCCAGGTTAGGAGCAGAAGTTGTTGGGAAGCCAAGTAGAGAGATATATAGGGGAAGACGGACGAGAGGACAGGTAAGATGGAGGGAAATAAGATATGAAAAAACATTTTTTTTATCCCAAACTTTCTCTACTCACTCTCTCTCTCTCTCTCTCTTGGAACAAACTGATATAGAATTCCTGGGAAAAACCAAAGCTTCACACAAATCATTTCCTATACGAGACCCATTGGGAATTTCAGTCAAAGAACTTTCGACCAATCTTTGAGATTGAGACATACTTTCTATAATAGAAATGTATATACATATTATGTATATATGTGTGCCTCCATACATAGGGAAGGAATCCCTCCACTGACTTTCTCCTCTCTCTCCATCTTATATTCCTTCTCCCACTTTCTATTTCATTTTCTAAAGTCAACAACAATGTTAATCCTTGATTGCTGGACAAAAGTTTCTTGCGGTCTGGATGTGCAGCCTCCATTTCCCCTCAACTATCCCATTCCATTATTCCCTCTTGTTTGAAGGCCCTCTACTTTTTTTTCTCCCTATTAAAATTTCAAATCATGGCTTCAATTCAATTTTACATCAAGACTAATTCCATATTCAACGGTTACTTTTTTCTCTCTTGAATTTAACCAACATCCGCTCTCTCCAATTTACTTGTGGTTCTCTCTCTCTCTCTCTGTTTCTCTATTTTCCGCCACCCAATTTATCTGTGGGGAAATTATTGTTCGGATAAAAATTCCTTTCATTGAGGGACATAGAGGCAATTCATAGCGTGGGTCTTCTGATGCATTTAGGTTTTTTTTAAATACTATATTTATACCTTCTAGCTTGTAACTAACTAACACGATTTCCTTGGAGCACACAAATATTTTGTGAGTGTATGTATGAACGTTTTTTGATAGCAAATAAGTTTTGGGACTCGTACCTTCCTAGAAAACCTTTTATGATTACCCGGAGGAGCTGGGTAAATTATTCCTCGACCGAACATCTTTCCATTTCATTGGAGTTTTTATAGGAAAGTCTTTATACTTGAACCACCTGACTTTGTCTCTCTTAGTAGCTCAAAGATCATTTCCAGGCGTTTGGTTCAAAATACTGGAGGATAACTCAATTTAAAGGCAAGGATTGGAGTAGAATTTCATTTTTGAATGAAAAGTTGAAGGGATTTGAGGGAAACAATTTGGTTCTAAAAATAGACATGAAAGGGAAGAAAAATATTTGCATGTTGTTGTATATTTTTAGCAATATTTTAAGTAAAACTTGTGATGGAATTAAAGGTATTATTTTTTCCTCCACACCGTTGCTACAACTATTCACAAAGTGTGTATTTTCAAAGGGAGACTCACTGACTTACCCTTGCCATATAATTATTATTGATGACCCAAAAATTTAATTCGTGTCTTATTTCATGAGTGGGTACGAAAAAGGAAGAAAGTATTTAGTTTAAATTAACTGGTGGAAACCCGAGGAAGAATACTGGAGATTTTTTATAACAATAAATACATTGAACAAATACAAAAGACACATTTTTACTAAAAGCAACGATGAAACTATACTCTGCGAAAGCATAGGTTTTTTTACTCTTGAGAATGTCGAAGGTGTAAAGGATGTAAGATGCTTAAAATTTGTAATCATTGACATTTGCATAAATAAATACAAAAAAAATTAACTTGTTCAATAAACCTTTCATGCAATTATGCATCGCTACTTGAATTGAACTAAACTAGAGGAAATTCCGTAAAATATTTAATACTAACATAATATGTAAAAAAATATGATTTTCAGGTAAGAATTTTAATTGGAAAATTTACAAATCAAATTTTATTCATGAGATCATTAGAGCGTCACACTTAATTTAGCTGATTATAATAATTTTTTTTCCATACTACGTACCATTCATATTTTCTAAATCTTATTGTTAAACAAAATTATCCAATGAAAACAACCTCTTGTGTATATTATACACTCTGATAATGAAATCCAATGGTGTAGTCAGCATTAATTACCCTTGATGAAATCTATTAATAAATTTTAACATAAAAAGTAAGGATTACAAAAAAATTGCTATTCATGTTGTTAATCATATTAATGTCAAATTGTTCATTAAAATAAGTTAAAAATAATAAGACAAAAAAACTAAAAAAAATTGTGACTAATATTACACCACAGTTATTAAATAATACGAAGGGGGAAATTCCAATAGTGTTTTACTCCGTAATATATCGTCGGCTAAAGTGCAAAAGGGGCTATATGCAGAAATCCTTAATACGAGATAGTTCCAACTCTGTGCGCT